>JAMYHY010000170.1:0-13681 GCA_024586305.1 Debaryomyces sp. S3305
TGTGCTCCCATTAAAATCTGGAGACTTTTTCTATCAATTTGAATTCCGCCTTAACTTGGTGTTCATGGCGATGCAAACATCTGACATTGCACCTTATTTACAGCAATATATCTATTCAATTGTACTAGTTCTAGGGTACGGGCCTCGGTTAAAATATGCAGATCTAACTACGTAAACTGTGATTTGCCTGACATATTTAAAACAAACAACACTTTCATTTCTGCCGTTTTCCCCAGTTAATTGTAATTGCTTTGAAGCTGGTTTATGAAATAGAATATGTAGTTGTATTCTTTTACAGATTCTACAAATTACATCTGCCCAGAATGCGCCGAAACGCGCGTAAACCCTCGGAAGTGCCTATAGTATAAATGCAGCATTTTGAAATTCTTCTGTAGAATGCCATACTTCCCTTCCACCAGTCTTCATCACTGATCATTATACATGAGTCCTGCAGTCGACAACTAACCCTGTTAGTGAAGATATGTAATTGCGGGTTATGTTATGTAATTTAGTTGATTCTTATAGGTAGTAGCTCAGTCCTATATACGAGACGTACACAAAGTAATCTGTGGTTTGGTGCAAGAGACTTCATAGTACGCCTTGTGATGACGATTCGGGCAAAAATTAAGTTTATCCACAGTCTATATATAATTATGTCTCTGGAGTGATATCAACAACGCAATATTCTTTGATGATATGCGTAGCCCAGACCGTGCTATATTTAGCGCTATACATATACTGGCCTATTATGTGCGTTTATTCGCCTTGTAAACATCAATGTTGTAGAGTTGACCCGTTGCCTCATTAGTTATCGCCGATCCGGTTCGTTCATGGCGAAGTTCCTGATATCTTTTTTGCTTGACGCGTTAATTTAGAATGCGAGGTCGGAAGATGGTTCCTAAAACCTCGGCGGTCCGGGGAAACTTGTTGACCGGAAATGCACTTCCCCGTTGAAAATTGACAATTGACACTATTTGCCCGCATTACCTTTAGGCTCGTAAGTACGGCACTGTCCTCGGAATTGACAGTGAAAAATGTCGTTTATTCATCTTTGCTAACAAATTGGATGTCGTTAGTAGAATTAATCATTTTTCATCGATACTAGGGTAGGTAATTTCTACATTAGACTTCGAAGCTTACCTACAAGTTACCTTTAAGTACAACAAACTTGCACTTAAGCGGAATACATTTGTTGGCTGGACATATTTTTTGTTGATCTGTTCTTAGGTAGGTTTTTTTGCTAAATTTGTGAAGGTTACGTTTCGTTTTGGAATCGGAGCAGAAGGTAGAAACCAGAAACAATCGCTAAACAAGAAGAAAAATATCCGTACGGTTGACAAATTAGGTAGAGTAGCTGATCGGGCATATTAAGGGATAAACATTATTCGAATACACCTACTTATTTGTTCTTAGTAATCGAAAGTGTGGACAAATAGGCAGAATAATGGATAAATTCTTGGTAAGTTCACCAACACAGCTTTCACAGGGATTCGACATTGGAAATGACACTGGTTTGTTAGATTTGGATCATGGAGAGTTTTTCAATGAAGACCAAAACAATACCATTTCTCGAGAGTCTAACATGGACCACGATGACATCACTTTGCACGGTGACAACGTCGAGTTCTACGGACTTGACTACCCAAGCCAGGAATCATTGCATGATATAGTACCCATATCCAACAACTCGGGAACAGGTAATTCTAATGGGTATTTTAGTAACAGCCATCGATTTCAGCATTCCAAGAATATTTCACTTGATGGAGGAAACATGTACAGTTCCAAGATTTCTCATCAGTCGAATTTGTCTACTTCATCTATGGTCTCTTTATCACAAGATGCACCTAGTCAGTACGACGCCAATCATATGAATCAGTCGGGATCTAATAATACATTATATTCTGGGGATTCTATACCGCAGCTATCGTCCTCACTCTCATATCAGTCTTTCCTGGACTCTCCATCTTCCATAAAGCATAATGCACATCAAAAACTGCAGCTGCAGAACGTTCCACCTCAGAATACACCAAGAAGAATCGGTCGCAATAAGTCTATGTCCGTTTCTTCTTGCAATAATTATAATGCGTTTGCTACTCCATCAAGAGGTCCAAATAATCTCAGCTTGTCACCTGTGAACCTTGTATCTACAGCTAGTAATAAGGTTGGGAAAACTCCGCATTCGCTAAAAACAAAGGGTCATAGCAGGTCGAGATCTAGACTATCAGTTGATGCTACGAATAACTCATTGCTAATGAACAACCAGTCTTCAAATGGACAAAAAATAACAACACCTGCTCAGAATTCATCAAATTATCCAGGGCTTAATCCTTTCTACACGCCATCATATGTTTCACCTCGTCTCGATAAGCTAGGGGACTTTGATGATTTTGGAACACCTTTACTTACGCCAAGTTCAAATAACCAAGCAAACCCACAATGGAGCAATCAGGGAAGTGGATCATACCAACAATTCAATTATTTGAGTCCTGTGGCGAATAATACGAACTATCCTTCTAGTAGCGGTACTAGTAGTAATAAAACCAATACTGCTTTTACAACACCTATGTTATTGAAAAGAAACGATACATTAGATTCTATAAAAATTGAAGATCAGGATGATGATGCCTTTAAACAATTAGGAAAGGCGAAATCTTATACAAATTTTGTAAATTCTAAATTTATGTTTAATGAAACGAAGAAACTGGGATTTATGGAGGATGATAATAATTATAGGATGTTAGAACAATCATTAATGGACAAACCAGAGATTGGTGATATAAAGAAAGACGATGATATGTTTTTGAATGCAGCCGATTTGTCTTTGAAGCTTGCGTCTCAGTTAGTTTCAAATCCAAACAGCGAAGTTCCTGATACTATAGTATCCTCAAACTCAACTCCCGGAGTCGTACATTCACATAATTCACCAACACGTTCATACAGTGTGTTGTCCAATAATGTTCCTCCCGCAACATCCTTTTCGGTTCCTTCTACTGCAGGTGCTTCAACGACTGACTTTGAATTGAAATATAAAAATCAAAATTCTCATCAACCCAAGGCGCCAGGTATCGATTTATTACTGCCTCAATTTAATTCTAATCATTTAACTGATGAAAAATTGATTAAAAATAACCATAGAGCAAATCAATCGCATAATAGTTCTTTTACAAAATCATATCCAGCGTCAATTGACTTGGCTTCCATAGCCACCTCTCCAATGAATTCAAATAGTGTGCAAAACATCTCCACTATAAATTCTGCATCTCCTAATAATCCAAACGGTTTACCTACAATGGCTACATTTTCAATTTCCTCAGGCCAATCAACGCATGCAACACCTGAAACATTCATACCATCTCCACAAGATTTAAAACTTCCTATTAAGGTGTCAGATAAGACAGATGTCATTGATCCTAAGAAGAAGCATTCGTGCCCACTTTGTCAAGCTAGGTTTCAGAGACCAGAACACGTCAAAAGGCATTTGAAAAGTCATTCGTCTGAGAAGCCGTATGAGTGTGATGAACCAAACTGTGGAAAGAGATTTAATAGAAAAGATAATTTAAAAGCTCATCTAAAGAAAATTCATCACAGAAAATTATAATAATTCGTGCTTACAAGTGGAAGTTGGCATGTCGTTCAATTGTTGATGAATTTCTTTATTCGTTGGTAACTTATAACAATCTTAGTGTAAGTACTGATATAGTTGCATAGTTAGATTTTACATTCTTCATTATTTACTTTAAATACCAAACCTTTAACTAGACTAAATTAAACGATAGAATCTCTGACAACCTTGTCTATGGCGCCAACAAATTTATCAACACTACTTTCATTTAACCCCGCAATATTAACTCTTCCAATTGAAGTTGAATAAATATGATGGTCTTCTATAAGCTTATCGTTTTGTTCGGCCGATAATCCAGAATACCAAAACAACCCTTGCTGCTTTACTACATGATCCCACTTACCAGGAGTACCTAATTCTAGAAATTTATCCAAAATCTGCTTTCTAATATTTTTCAATCTTGTAGTTACATCGGAAACTTCTTGGCCCCACTGGTTTTCTAATCCAGGCTCGTTGATGATAATACTGGCAATTCTTGCACCATATGCTGGAGCAAAAGAGCACTCCGATCTAAAGAGTGCTACAAGTTGACTTTGCACGTTTAGAACGTAATCCATATCTTGTACCACAGCATGAAGACATCCTGTTCTTTCACTGTATAACCCCATGTTCTTGGAGAAGGATTGGCAAACTAAAAATTCTAAATTTTGCTCGTAGAAATATCTCACGGGCCAGGCATCAACATCCTTATCGCCGCTTGAAAATCCTTGGTATGCAATATCAAAAACAGGGAAGAGATCTCTAGACTTAACAATTGACGCAATTTGCTTCCACTGATCTTTGGAAAAATCCGCTCCTGTAGGATTATGGCAACACGCTTGAAATAAGAATACAAATTTTGATGGTGCATTCTGAAGTGCATCGAGAACAGCATCAAAATCAATATCACGGAGGTTCTCGTCATAGTGAGTATATGTGGAGTATTTTGAGCCAACATGTGTAATCATTGGCCCATAATTCGACCAACATGGTGTACCAACATAGAAGTTAGTGAGCCCCGCTTCACGAAGAAGAAGAAATGCCATATGGCAAGCTCCTGTCCCTGAAATAGTCTGTAACGATGCAATCTTCCCTTCGGTACCATATTTTTCTCCAAACACAACCTTACGTGCTCCGCTAGTATATTCTGGAATACCTGCCATATTGGTATAGCTATGTCCGGGATCATTTTCAAATAAGTGCTTCTTAGCCTTAGACACCGCTGGAAAAACATATGACTCTCCCTTCTCTCCTTTATATACACCTATCGATACATCAATCTTATCTGGAGAAGTATCTTGTGCATACATGGTCATGGTTTCCACGATTGGATCTGGAGCTTCTCTCGTTAAATTCGAAAAATTACTTTTGATTGTCATTTTGAACTATTTATTAATAACTCTTACGTCAATGGTATTGCCTTAAAGGATAGTTCTTAGAAATGCTTTCTATATACTTCATTATTATCTGAAACCACAAAGGTTTAGGAAATACTTGTCTATTTATACGGCTCTCGGTTATAGACGGGGTTTTATATCTGATGTCCATTAAAACACGTGATAGGCCAAACTACGCTGCCGTATGCTTTACCGTATGATAGATTGGCAAATTGATTGAATGGCGTCAATCTCTTCATTTGTTTCATGCGAAAGGTTACAGTAAGCGATTGTAGTGGCACATACGAACTTGGAGTTATTTTGGATAACACTAAACTGATTTGGGTTATTTGCGTTATTTAAATTACCTTGTTCATCGAGGATTTGTTGTAGTTTTCCTAAGAATGTATGGTATGGGGTAATGAAGCGCAGATGGTATTTATCTGGATCAGAATCATACAAAACCTTCGTAATTACGTGGCTGCTTATACTGTGGGTTGCAATTGTCTTGAAGAAAATACCTAGGGTCTTCAACTTTTCCAGTAGGAATGTAGATGGTACATCGGTGGTTAGCCCCTTTGCACTTACTAGGTTCTCGACCAAAGAGGTAACAAATGGGACATTTTTGTGTTCAAGACTCCCTGTTTCGAGTAGTTTCGTTGATATGAATGCTTGGGTTAAAATGAGATAAATCTCTTCGAATGCTGCACCTGGATGGTCCACAGGATAAAATTGAATCCAAAGTTCCTTGAATTGAAACAAACTTAAATGAGAGCCCTTTTCTTCGATAAATGCAAACAGTATCAACTTTTTCATAAACTTGGCATAAATTCCGAAAACCTCCTTATAGTATTGGCCATTATCTACCACAACCTTGGATGATTTTAATAAACTTTCGTAGCTGTCGAAGGAGTGAATTGCAATATCAGATGACATTAAGTTATTGAATAAATGGAACGCTTGGTATTGAATTACATCGTTGAACTTGATTTTGTAAAAGTTCGCTATGAAAACTTGTAAACCAATTTCACTGTCAATTTTCACTCGTACCCATTCAGACTTTTCTACACTAGTGATATAATTACCAAGATCTATAGCACAGGCAGATAAAATATAAGGATCCGTTTCGGGATTACGAAAATATTCTAAAGCCATTGAAACATCCACAGAGTTATCATAATTTGTCATTGACGCAATGTTACCACTAGACGAAAATAGCCTTCTCTTATTTAATGTGAAGTTTTGTATTTTTGTAGGAAGTTGAGGAATTAGCTTCAATATATTTGAGTGCATTTCTGTCGACGACAAATGGGGTATGTCTTCACATAATGTGATATTGTAGACGATATTAGATAGGTTTGAGAGTACATCGTTAACTGTATCCATTTCGTCTTCATCATCTTCATCTATGTTTAATCTAATCGCAAAATTAAACACCCTTAAAATATTATCAAGATAATCTTTGCAATCATTCGCAAATACCATATCTGTCGAAGTGGTATCAGAAATTTCACTCATGAGTTCTGAATATATTTCTGTCGGAATCACTAGCTCATCAAAACCAGTCTCAGCAGCAAGCGAAGAATCTACTCGAAATCTCAAATATCCTAATAAACATTTCCCAATACCTATTTCACTAAAAAATATAAGGAAGTCCTTTAGCAAATTTGTATTGTGTATAAATTGTGACAACATTAGTAAAATCCTCTCGTAAATAGTATTTATATTAGCGTTTAGGGTATCCATGCTGAACAATTTGCATATTAACGACCAAAAAGTTGCTTTGTAGTTCAAATCAGTAGATGCTAAAAACTGTCTATTGTCATCATTATTGGCTAGAAAATTGATTAAAACCCTAAGAGACTCAAGAATCAAAGAATCGTTATGGGTACCATCCTGTGCCTTGATTATTTGAGATAACTCGAGATTAGCTATCCTTATGACTGCTGGAAAAGAGTCTTTTGCTTCAGGACTTGACCTCACTGAATCTTCTCTTAGAAAGTCCCCTAATTTTTTTAGCAATTCATTAGTTGAATCATCTGGGGTATCAATACTATTAATTTCTTCCAATAGAAGTGTCAATTCCATATTGTTTTTACCTCCCGGGGCCTTTTTATCGGCTTTTGGAGTTTATAGTTCGCCAAAAATGCTAAAATTATGTCCACCCTGTATATAGTATTGATGAAGATATGGGATATTATGTTAAAAGATATATAGAAGAAATATACTTATTGAACTATTAGAATAGTGCTTGACGGATTTGAACTAGTCGATACAACTCGGAGTAGTAGATATGTACCAATTATATATATTAAATGAAACTTTTATTAATTTTAAAACTTTTTAAATTAAATCTACCATGAACTAGAGAACTAAAATCCTAAGGTCTATAATTTATTTTTCGAATACCTTTTCACCGCTTCTTAAAGCTAGAATGAATCTGACATCAATGCACAAACTTAAGCTATGTAGCATGGGTAATAAGTTTAGCAAATCACGATCGCTCTGGTCATTTATCCACCCTTCGATCATTACAGCATTGTCCTCATGTAAAGCATAACTTATTGGAGAATTATCTAAGATAATCACATTTTTCAAATCGTCATCACGGGGGAAAAACTTAGACAAATCCTTAATGTAGCCAACCCCAGGTCTATATGAGCAGTCGGTACGATAGTATCGCTTTGTAAAAACCTGCCGACTAATGCCTTGTTGGCGATCGTGATTGCTCGTCAAATATGGTGAAATATCGTTTTCTAACCAATCTATTATGGGATCAGCGTATTCTTTAACACTTGCAGTGAAAATTTGTAAATCAAACCATTTGGCAACTTCCTTTAAGAAAAAATCGCAATACGGTCTTTTGTGAACGTAGTATAGAGAGGAGACGTTATTAATTTTGATTTCGATTGTATGAGTGGAGCCACCTCTAAATGAACGAGGAGACCCACGCGATAATGAATGAATTAATGTTTCATCCAAGTCTAATATCAATGTTTTTCTGCGCTTCTTTCCGGGATTCCGTGAAAGAGGATATAATCTCTGTGGTGGAGGTATAATGTATTTTGATGAAGATGTGGGCGATTTAATATTATTCGCCATTATATTCTCCTGTTTGAGTAATTCTGTCTTTTCGTTGATGGCTGAGGGCATGTCAGACACCCTGTCATTAGAAATAGATGGATTATTCTCGTTTCTCCCCGAACCAATCAATTCGCTTGATACCGATCGTTGTTTAAACAAATGGGTAAATGGGTAAGTAATCAACAACCAGATAAAGATCAATGGCTTCACAAGCAAATAATTGGGCAAGAAGAAAATCACCTGGATAATCAACGCCAAGTATGTAGATTTTGGACTCAGGTTTTGGTCTGCAGCCTTCTCCCCTTCATCCCCTGTTTCTCCTCCTTCCTCCGTCTCGTTATTCGTCACTTCGTTCTCGTATTCGGCCCCAAGCTTGTACTCATTCTTACTGGGGTAGAGTTCATCCAATGAATTTACCAACACCTTGAGGGAATTCATGTCTGATTATGCTTTAAACTTCGTTTGCCTTCTATTTATGCATGCTTCTTTAAACTCACCAATCAATGGTGCATAAACTTTGTCAATTTCAAATTGCTTCAGCTAGAGTGCCTTGGAAAAGCTTCTCAATGTACTATACCGACTTCCCAACCTATATATGTGGCACCTTAAATGATCTCCGATCAATTCCTTTATGTTTCCTATGTAATACTTACAAGACTGTTCCTATGTCTCGATATGCTAACGGTGTCACTATATAAATTAAAATATATTTCTAATATTAGATCATCAAATGATATTTAGAAAAATTATAACTGTATCAAAATGTCGCAACTAATTCCATGGCCATAAACGTTGAGCCCGACAAAAATGCATCACCAAAGATTTTGTCACCCCAATCAAAATGGCGTTCTACGGCGATACTATGCCTTTTATCGAGCCAGTATATCATTCTGCTCCTTATTCTACTACATTTCTACCGGTTCAAAAGCTAAACATGGATGGCTTCTGGAGGACCATGTGGCTCTTTCAGTTCTACAAGTGAATGACTAGTAGTTAATAATTATGAATTGAGTATTATGTAAAATATACAATGTAATATTTGCAATCTTGTTTTTATACGGGGTAAGTAATCAAGTCACATTCATGGCAAGTTTCGGAATATGGTCATTTATGCTGTGAGAAAACGTTGATCTTATCTGTGTGAGACTAACGACATTGGTTATAAGGCTATTTTATGTAACAATGCTAGCACGTTGCTAGCACGTTGTTAGTACATTATTAAATATGATGTGATTGTTTCTATATCAACGAACGTAATAGTCTAAGTTAATTGAGCACGGAGGGTATAAGATGCCGCAAGGCTGGTGAGATGAACTAGCTAAAGGGTCATTTGAAAAAGCAAAATGTCGCGTATACAACTGTTGGGAAAATGCAGCAATTTTTGGTGACAAACCGGACCGGACCAAACACTTGTAGCTATAGAATTTTGGCAATATTTTTTTTTTTTTCATTTTTTGGGATGATGGGTTTGGAGAGACCTTCCGTGCATCGTTTAAACGTTAATTGTGAGTGCTCGTATATACCGGAATATTAAGCTATTCACCATCGTATAGAATACGATCGTTCATGTACGATCGGTTGGTGTAGAATTTGCAAGTTTATAAGGCTAATGGGAGCCACTATTTTCGATATCAATATTGTCGATATTTGCACTGCTGGTTTCATTATTGGTGGTATCGGGTTCGTCCATGGTTGCATCGGAATCTGTATTGGATTTCGAGATATACTTATCTTTAGTAGCGTTATTCACAAAGCCTTGTAGAATAGATGTGATGTACGAGACTTGAGGCTGGCTACTGACTGTAGATGTATTGGAACCCGAACCCGAGGGAGATAAGTTACTAACGATCGAGTTGGTGAGCTTTCTGACTTTGGCAAACATCTCATGATCGCTTTCGCGGTCCAGATCGTCACTATTTTTATTATTATCTCCGTCGTAATCTTCTTCTGTTGGGGTATTACTGGCATTTTCACCGATAAGGAAATTACTCTGGAGGTTGGTCTGTATCAAACGCATGGGGTTCAAGTGGTTACTCGTATGGTCTTCATCCTCCTCTTCTTGGTTGCCTTCTTCCTCTTCTTCTTCTTCCTCTGGTTTGATCAACTTCTGTTGGTTGGTATTATAACTTTTGCAATATTTACATTTCAATCCAAGAACATGGTAGGCAACATTAGATTTACCTTTGCAGTCATTACAGCTGATGATACATCTCCATAGGTTATATGGCAGTGGTAATGGCAGTTGTCGAATTTCCTGATCCAATATTCTAAATTGAGTTTCTACATTCACGACCGTCTTTTTGCATACAGGGCATTTGTATGAATGCTTACTAAGTTCATCATAACATGCTTGATGTATCAGATGTCCACATTTCATGAATACGACCTTATTGACAGAAGTAAATAAATATTCATTGCAAATCGGACAATTACAATGCGTCGTATTCGTTAAGCACTTGTGTCTTTCTCGCAAATCTATTGATAAGCATATGTTACACTCGTCACAATGATAGAAATCTTTTCCCAAACCCAATCCTAGCCGACAAATTCCACATTTGTCACAGTGATAAATATCCTTAGTTGGATCATTGTCATATAGCTTACACTTAAGACAAAAATAATTCGCCAATTCAGCTTCACAAGAAATACAATAGTTACTTTCGGGTATTTGTGGAGTATTGCATTTCATACAAAGAATATGCTTTACGTCTTGTCTACTCAATTTATGCGATGTTATTTCGCTATCGTGGCAAAATCTGCATGGATACCATTTAAAGCAAGTAGGGCATTCAACTTTGCAGTTTCTTTGGTAATGGGAGCATCCCATTATTGTATTAAATGGTGCATCATAGTAGGACGGTTCTTGGTCTTTTTCTGTGAGTATCACTGCATCTTCGTCGTCCTCTGATACTGTTTCAACCTCTGATTCAGTTCGTCCCTCATGGCATGAAGACTGATGTTCATCGGTACGTTCGTTATCCTCCATTATCACCTCAGAGATACTCCTTCCTGGCGTCAGTGACTTGTCTTCGTTCAAAACTAATTGTTGCTTTTTAAGATTGGGTGATAAGGACATCTTATTCTTGGCCAAGTTCTCATTAACGTATTTATAATAATTACCCATCATTAATCTCGTAACTAATTTGTTCTTCAGCGTTTGACTTAAGTTATCCAATCCCTGAATCTTCTGGATCTTTCTTCTGAGAAGACTTTCTTGATAGAAATCGTCTAGTGACGATAAATCTGTCAAAGCTTTCACTTCGTCAATAGATAATCCTTCCACATTATCCAAATCACTTCCTGTCGCCGTAGCACTGTCTTCATCAGAAAAGCACTTCACTCCATGAAGATGTCGTTTTCTTCTCTGTTTGTAATTGCTACTATGACTGCCCTCATTGTCTGGCTTCACTATATCACTCACAAACGGCTGGTGACGATTAACAATAGCATCAACACCGACAGGTTCTGTAGAATTCTGATTCAAGTGGTTTTCCAGCTCTCTTTCTCCGTCTATATCATAATCATCT
Source organism: Debaryomyces sp. S3305 (assembly GCA_024586305.1). Taxonomy (NCBI): domain Eukaryota; kingdom Fungi; phylum Ascomycota; class Pichiomycetes; order Serinales; family Debaryomycetaceae; genus Debaryomyces; species Debaryomyces sp. S3305. The sequence continues at coordinate 11,589 of JAMYHY010000170.1, forward strand.
TCAAAATCACTAGTGTCCTCCGCCGGTAAAAATATTGTTTCATGGATAATATTAGTCAATGGTTGCAATCTGTCAATAGCGGTTGCCAAAGACAAGCCTAAGTCCAAATCATTCAAGAAATTATGCATCTGGATTCTGGTGGAAATCGCCGTCTTCATCGAATTAATCGTTGTTTGTTGCACTTCGGGCGGTGCTTCTTTATCTGATGAATTACTCTTGTATGTGGATATGTACCTTGATATTTCATTGGAAAATTCTTGAACCTTGGGCAAATTGCGTAAATTCCTTATATCAAATGCTGGCAAGTTTGGAATGTTGCTAATATACGATAACAAAGATAAATTCAAGTTCAATGGCATACTCAAATTAAGTCTACCAATCTGATCCAAGTCCTCGGTCAATGAATCTACATCCGATTCTGAATCCTGTCCTTCTGATTGCATATCATTTTTAATATTTCCATGCTTAGTTGACATGGTTTATGTTGCAACCTTTTCTATAGTGTATAATTAAAGTTGGTGGAAAGATTAACTATTAATTCCATTTATCGGTAATGTCTATCAAAAATTATTTATCGTTAAGACTGATTTTGTGTCAAATACATTTATCATAACTTTTTTATAAGTTTGAATGCAACATTGAATAATAGTTGATATTAAGCTAGAAGTATAACACAAATAACATGGCAGACAAGATTATACCTAGCAGTATCAAGATACCTCCTGCTGAGGTAAAAGAAACCATAGATAAAACTGTTGGTTACGTATTAAAGAATGGCTCATCGTTCGAGGACAGATTAAAAAATAATGAAGGATCAAATGAAAAATTCACCTTCTTGAAGAAGAATGATGCTTACAACGATTACTACCAATGGAAATTGGGCAATTTTAATGATTATCATGTGCAAGATGGGGATGTTAAAGCAGTTAATGCTGAGAACGAGACGGTGAAAGCACCTCTGGAACTTCATTTTCTCATGTCGAATCCTCCTATATCATCGTTAGACTTGGACATTATAAAGTTGACCGCTCTTTTTGTAGCTCGGAACGGTAGCAAGTATGTGGAACATCTAATTACGCATGAGACACAACAATCGAATAAAGCACAATTTGAGTTTCTTCACGAAAAGCATTCATTACATCTGATGTTCCAAAAATATGTTAAACAGTACGAAATGGTGCTAAGTTTGTATACTGACTCTGACGATGAAAAATCACAGGAAATCATTAAAAGGCTTTCACACCCCGATGATATATTTGAATCTGCCTATCGCAGAGCACATTATAATAAGCAACATAAAGCTGAATTACAGAACGAGAAAAAGGTGGAGGAACAGAAAAAATTAGCATATACGTCTATTGATTGGCAGGACTTCGCCATTGTTGGGCAAATAGAATTTGATGCTGTGGACGAGGCTCGAGAGTTGGCGATTCCTTTAAGAAGAGAAGATTTGATTTACAGATCATTGGAATCGAAGCAGAAGGAATTAGATTTGGCCAAATCAAAAGCACAACCTAAATACGAGTCCCAAGATACCACACCAGAAAGAACCGAAACTGAAGTGACAAAGCATCCGAAGCCTAAGGGTATGAAGATCAGGGCTGCTGGAGAATCGAGATTGAAAAATAAGTCCAAGCCAAACAACTCAGCTGCAAGTGATATGGCAGGCCATATAAAATGTCCTATTACCGGAAACTTTATACCAGAACTGCAATTCGATAATCACTTAAAGGTGCTATTGAGAGACCCTCGTTACAAAGAACAACAAGACAACTTTGTCCGTAAGAACTTCACATACTCATCGAATTTAACAACCGACGAGGTTTACGATAATATTAAACGGTTAGCAAGAAAAAGAGAGGGAACGCAGAATGGAGAAGAGCCCATTTCCAAGAAATCAAATCAAATTGGCCCGCATTAATAATAACTGTTATGTACTACTATGTTTATAGATATAATACAAATGCATACATTAGTCAGGATTTTATCTTTAGATAACCGATATATTTTATTAAGTACACAAAATAAACAAAAATTAGATGTAAACGTATAAAATCAAAAAGAAAATTAAATTACAATTATGTACTAATTTA
>JAMYHY010000171.1:0-13267 GCA_024586305.1 Debaryomyces sp. S3305
CTATTGATAATTTGCTCTTTTTAACTCCTGACAAAATTAAGACTGATGATTCAAGAAAGGTTTCTTTCCAAACTTCCCTTGCATATTGTGTGGATGGAAATGACGTTAACTTGAATGGCTTAGTCGTTCCATCACCTCCGGAATTAGTGAAGGAATATAACGATTTTAGGTTCAATGTTATCCCACAATACGTTACAAAACTCAGACATGCTAACTTGAAGGTTTTGGAGCCTGGTTTGAAAACCACCAATGAGGCTTTGGAATTATTAAGAGAAGATAAAGTGGCCGGTCAAAAGGTTGTTTTCAGAGCAAATTAATGATTAGATACTAGATACTAGATACTAGATACTAGATACTCTTATTTTGATGTTTTATGTATATGAAAGATTTTTTAGTAATATGTATTGTAGACGGTTTGGAGAAAGGCTCAAAATTTCGTATCTCATCTCATCTCATCCTCATTTTCTGAAATAAAATACAAATAAAATATCCTAATTTTTCATTTTTTATCCAATTGTATTACAAATATATAGTTATTTACCATGTCTGCTACTGATAAAACCAGCTTACCGTTCACTGAACAACATTATTTTTCATCTTATGACCATTTTGGGATTCATGAAGAAATGTTGAAGGATACTTCCAGAACATTATCATATAGATCAGCTATGTACAAGAACAAGCATCTCTTTAAGGATAAGGTTGTCCTTGATGTTGGATGTGGTACCGGTATTCTTTCCATGTTTGCTGTTAAAGCCGGTGCTAAACATGTCTATTCTGTTGATATGTCAAATATTATTGGAAAAGCCAAAGAAATCGTATCGTTGAACGGTTTTGAAGACAAAATTACATTGTTACAAGGTAAATTAGAAGATATCGAATTGCCAGTTAAAGAGGTTGATATTATTGTTTCTGAATGGATGGGATACTTTTTGTTATACGAATCAATGTTGGATACTGTTTTGTATGCCAGAGACAAGTACTTGGTCAAAGGTGGATTAATTTTACCAGACAAATGTTCGATGTACATTGCCGGTATTGAAGATGCTCAGTACAAGGAAGAAAAGATCCATTACTGGGAAGATGTTTATGGATTTGATTACTCTCCATTCATCGATGTTGCTATGGTTGAACCTTTGGTCGATACCGTCAACAATCAATCCTTGATTACGACTCCACACAAATTCTTTGAATTTGATATAAATACTGTTACAAAAGAAGGGTTAGCGTATCACAAGGACTTTGACTTGAAAGCTATTGACACTGATTTATGCCATGCTTATATCGTTTGGTGGGATTGCGAATTCCCAGGTGACGAAACAGTTACCTTACACACTGGTCCAATGCATCAATACACTCATTGGAAACAAACTGTTTTCTACATGGATCAAGTTCTTAACTTAAAGAAAGGTGATCATATTAAAGGGTCGATTGCTTCCAGACCAAATACCAAGAACCCAAGAGAATTAGACGTTGAAATCAGTTGGAATGTTAAGACTGACTCGAATGATAAGTCAAGAGAAAAGACTGGTAAGTATAATTATTTCATGCGTTAATTCAACCTTCAATTCTAGAATATTTAGCATAATTACGGTACTTCATTTTGTATTAATAGTCAACTAGTATAGTTAACTAAAAAGAGTTTATTTTTCCGCATCATACTATTTGTAAGCTTTTTTTCAGCTTCTTTATCGCAATTGATTTGGTAGCAGTTAATCGAATAGAAAAGATATTTCTTCTCCTAGATGCATTGATTATATGTTTCGTAGAAATATTACACAGCTAAAGCCATTATTAACTAGGAATAGTTTGAAGCAACAATTACCAAGATCTATATCTCAAGCCAAAATGACAAAAAGCGAAGAAGAATGGAAAGCAATTCTTTCGCCACAGCAATTCAGAGTCTTAAGACAACAAGGAACAGAAGCACCTTATACAGGAGAATACAATTCTAAGCCTGCGACAAAAGCTGGAGTTTATGAATGTGTTGGATGTGGAAACCCATTATATAAGTCACTGGCGAAATTTGATTCCAATTGTGGGTGGCCTGCGTTCTATGAGGCTATCCCAGGCTCACTCAAAATACTCAAGGATCTGTCGCATGGTATGGTAAGGGAAGAAATGCGTTGTAATAAGTGTGATGGTCACTTAGGTCATATATTCAGAGGTGAAGGATATAAAAACCCTACTGATGAAAGACACTGTGTGAATAGCGTGTGCTTGAAATTTAAAGAATAAATAAACGAAATGAAATACTTCGATTATTGGTATATTTTATATAAATAAAACAGATAGCATAAGGTAATTATATTTAGTAAGGAAAATCTGAGGATTAAGCTAAGAATGGAACGTAGACCTTTCTCTTTAACTTTTTGTAGTCATCACCAAAAGTCTTCAAGTACCTCTTGTGCTTCTTGACAGCCCAGAGCCACATTTGACCGGTGGCAACAGCTAAAAAGACCCAGGATGACCAGTTACCAACCAATAAGGCATAGAACAACCAACTTAAGGATTCAAAGAAGTAATTTGGACACGAGACCCAGTCAAATCCATAGCCATATGGGATGACATAATTCCTGGTATTAGACGAACTCCTTAAGCTAGCCAAGTTCAAGTGGGTAGCAAAGTTTGATAATTCAGCAAATAACCATAAGCCCGCTAATGTGTAATTAACGTAGGCAGGAAAATCGTTGACATGGAATAAAAATTTACGTAACGAGGAAGAGCCATCAGTTGGTGGTCCATAGATGAAGAAGGACAAATTGAATCCTGACAAGATCCAATAATGTGATGAGTTCTTGAGAATGTTGAACACTGGCATGGTAGCGTTCGAGAACTTATGAACAAACACAGTCTCATATTCTCTCTTTAAGAAATGCAACAACACTAACACATATGCCACAAACTGAGTGTGGGTGTGAGTAAAAGAACCTTGGCCGTATATCGAGCTGAACAAATAGAAGAGCGGATGAACTAAAAGAGGGCCAAAGTATTCGATGATAAAAACGGTTCTCCAGGCAATTTGTGGACCCAAGTCCTTGGTGTATAACGTGACTGAGTTAGTTGTTTTGCTAATACCGTTACCACCAAATGTCTTGTTTGCATCTAAAGGAACCTGTTTCCCAGCTGCATCCTTCATTGTAAGCCTGATTCTATCCTTAGAGATGTTTTGAGTCTTGCTAATCAAGCTGAGCAATTGCTCAACTGTCGAATCCACTTCCAATTCATCAGTACTCAATGCCTTCAAGCTTTTAGAACGAGGAATAATCTCAATTGATACCATTTTCAATGCTAAGTTATTTCGATAACTGGACGTTTTGCTATTTTTTTATTTATGTCCCGGTTTATATCCTTATGTCGCGCAGTGGTTTTTCACTCCTATTTGCTTAGACAACGCATCTCCTTTTGTCTTCTACCCTATAATTACCTATTGTACTACCACAGACATTATAACTACATTACAACTACAATACAATGGATGTTGATTCTAAATTAGAGGTTTGTATGTATAAGATTGTACTTCATGTATGGTTAAATGCGACTAACAAATTCTAGCCAACTTGCCAAAAGGAACTACCCAAGATTACGTAGAATCGATATTTCTACCATTTGGAAATATTGTCAGTATTGATATAACTGGTAACAAGGCACTTGTGCACTACGAGGAATCAGAAGATTGTTCTAGTGCTATTGCAAATATGAATGGGTTTGACTGTAATGGAACATACTTAACTGTGAGAACTTCGCGGAATTAACGTTAGATCCGATATCTTCTGGAAGCTTCGATGGAAAATTCGTCGTGTGTCATTGCGAATTAATAACCATGATCAAATGTTGAATCAGTCGAACATTTGAAGTATTTTAGTTGTAGGTTCTAATCGAATAATTTGTTTTAACAGATACTAAGTATATTATTGAAACTAATAAGAGAATAAGAAAAATGTCAGATTGGGATTCAGTTACTATTATTGGACAAAAAGCCAGAATTGGTGGTGGTGGACCAAGACAGAATGTTGCCAAAACCCAAGCAGAATTGAATGCAGCTAGAAGATCAGGAAATGTTGTTGGAACTGAAAAGAAGTACGGTAGTACTAACACTAAATCCAACCCTGAAGGACAAAGATTGACCAAATTAGATGCAGTTGACGACGTTGTGCCTACCAAGAAGTTAGATATGAATGTTGGTAAGGCCATTCAACAAGCCAGACAAGAGAAGAAGTTGACACAAAAGGACTTGGCCACCAAGATCAACGAAAAGCCTAATGTGATCAACGACTACGAAGCCGGTAGAGCCGTTCCAAACCAACAATTGTTGGGTAAGTTGGAAAGAGCGTTGGGGGTCAGATTGAGAGGTAAGAACATAGGTGAGCCATTATTTGCTAAGAAGAAATAAGCGGTGTGTTGCTGGTTAGGTTGTTAATGTCATATTACGGGTATATTACGATTCAAATAAATGAGTTCCTAAACGATTTTGTGTAGTCCCTGTAGAGACTGAGTAAACCGATAGAGGCTGATAGATTGACACGGACAATAACCGCCACAATCTTTCGTGTCATGTGGAACAAAGAGGCGACAATTATCAGTGAACATTGGTTTACATCGTCATTGGGCGTAGATGTGGCCGAAGTTGTAACCTGGGAAACGAGGCAGCGTTATGCATCATTTGGATATACGTAATTTTGTCAACTCCCAATAATCGGTCCCTTGGCCCAGTTGGTTAAGGCGTGGTGCTAATAACGCCAAGATCAGCAGTTCGATCCTGCTAGGGACCAATTTGTTTTTTTTAGCATAAAAAGCAATAATTGTTCGTTAATTTTTCCCACTTTCCCACTTTCCCGCATTCTTTTTTCGTGCCCTATTCATTTTGCCTTGACTTCTCTCTGTCTTCTGCTGCTCTTAATTGCACGGACTTTTCATTATTTTTTCTATCTTCCCCCTCCATTTCGTCGCAATAGGCCCATCATTTGCCATACGATAATCCTATTTACGCGTGAGAACAAATGTAAATGAACGTAAATGAACGAATACGAGAACACGGCGATGTCTATCTAACGCATAACCAGAAACGCCAATGCAACAATCAACCATATCAGCATTTTTAAGGGTCATTACATAATCAATTAAAAAGTCCGTGATAATAAATTGCCTCAAATGTAGTCGCTTGTCGCTATTGATATCCATTTTACCAGAATGACCGGTTTTTCGAAGCGATATTATGTCGTTCTGAGATATTTTGTAATCTCATATCTAGAGCCACCCCACAATTCGTTCAAACCTTATCTCAAATAGTTGTAACAATAGCTTCGTCAGAATGGTGTATCAATGCATATTCATTAGAGATAGATAGATAACTATATATATATGTGTTAAACATCCCAAACTTTGAGAAGTCTTGGATATTGCAAGGATATATTATAAATATATAATAGTTTGTGAGGCGAATTTAATTAGACATTGACATATACTAGTTTAAATACTTGAGCCGCAGTTAAATAATTTCGCCCTGACATAATGAAAGAAATTAAAGATATGAAAAATATATTCACAGTCAAGTCACCTTCGAAGCCTGGGATCTACAGAAGTGACTCTTCTTACGTGAATTTGTCTATATCTAACTCGAAGATTGTAAATATTGATGAAAGCGGAAAGGTATTATCGGCCGAAAACTCGAACGAAACGTTCGACGAAAAGACATTAGAAAGAGGTTTGAAGCTGAGACATGTGCAATTGATTGCCTTAGGGGGATGTATAGGTACGTTTTAAAATACACCAGATGTTCATTATCAACATCAGAGGTCCAATTACTAACATTTGCAGGTACTGGTTTATTCATTGGAACCGGTAGTGCGCTTTCGCAATGCGGAGCTGCATCACTCTTTATCAGTTATGTTATAATGTCTGCAGTGATATTCTTTGTCATGAATATGCTTGGGGAAATGACGACTTTCTTGCCATTACCGGGAAATGGGGCACAAGCATTTGTCAATGATTATTTTGACGACTCGTTAGGGTTTGCGATTGGTTACAATTATTGGTACGCTTTCTCAATGTTGATTGCTTCCGAAGTCACAGCTGCTGCAATTGTCATACAATATTGGAATACCAGCATTAATATTGCTGTTTGGATAACTATATTTTTGGCTGTTATTGTGGGACTTAATATGAGTTCGGTAAAGTATTTTGGGGAAGCAGAATTTTATTTTGCTTCTTTAAAGTTGATTGCCATTACAGGGCTCATCATCTTAGGGGTTGTATTATTTTTCGGAGGTGGACCTAACCATGACAGATTGGGATTTAGATACTGGGAACATGGTGGTGCTTTTAAGCAGCATTTAACAGGGGGAGATACTGGTAGGTTCTTGGGCGTTTGGACAGCTATTATTAAATCAGGTTTTGCATTCATCTGCTCTCCAGAATTGGTTTCCATCGCAGGTGGTGAATGTCAAAAACCAAGAAGAAATATTCCAAAAGCTTGTAACAGATTTATTTACAGATTGTGCTTCTTCTATATTTTTGGTACCTTGGTTATCGGTGTGATTGTCAATTCCAACAGCAATAGGCTTTTAAGTGGCGGTAGTGATGCTTCGGCCTCTCCTTTTGTTATTGGTATCCAAAATGCTGGAATACCAGTTTTAAACCATATTATAAATGCTGTTATCTTGACTTCTGCTGCTTCTGCTGGTAATTCCTTCTGTTATTCGGCCTCAAGATCCTTATACTCCATGGCTGTCAAAGGATTAGCTCCGAGTTGCTTTGCTAAAGTCAACAAATTAGGAGTTCCTTACTACTGTGTTTTAGTTTCTTCGGCAGTAGGATGTCTTGCTTACCTTAACTGCTCCTCATCCTCTGCCAATGTTTTCACCTGGTTCTCAAATATTGCTACTATTTCTGGTTTTATTAGTTGGATTGCCGTCGGAATGGCCTATTTGAGATGGAGAAAAGCCATAGAATACCATAAATTACAAGATAGAGTTACTTACAGAACAATTTTACAACCATATGGTGCCTATTTTGTGATAATTTTTATCGGGCTCGTTACTTTGACTAACGGATATGCAGTTTTCTTTGATTTCAATGGTGCTGATTTTGTTGCGGCATACATCACGTTCCCAATCGTCATAGTCTTATACTTTGGCCATAAAATATATAATCGTACGGTGAACGGAGTAACCAGGTGGATTAGACCATTGGAGGAAGTCGATTTATTTACTGGCTTGGATTTGATCGAAGAAGAAGACAATAATACTCCTGACAGAGTACCAAAAAACGTGGCAGAAAAGATCTGGTACTGGGTCGCATAGAATTTTCCCGGTATATGCTTAGCACCCTATTCTACATTTACTTCTTCTGTTTCATATATTTAATAGTTTCATATCTACGTAATTAGTTTACATAAACGATATTTTGCAACTTAAATGCGATCACGTGCCTCATCGCTTTTCTTCATTTGTAGTGCACTATAATTTTTTTTTTTTCACTTGTAGATGATATCAACTATATTGACTATTTGATTACAGCAAGAGAAATGTCGAGTTTATCACAACAGTTAAAGTCAATAAACGAGAAGACAGCCTCTGTGGCTTTGGATAGAAAAACTCGTTCGAAGATACATTCAAAGTCACTTATATTTGATCCCAAAATTGCATCAACTCAGGACTATGATTATTTATATCAAATTGGGTTAGAGGGTTTGGAAGACCTTATTGAAATAGATTCTAGATTTAGTAAATTTAAGCAGACTTTATTTTCAGAAACTACTATTAATTTGGATAGAAATGTTCAAAGTCAAGATACATTGGATCAATTAAATAAGAACGTTGAAGTTTTCTTGTCATTAGTCAGTCCTTACTATTTATTAACCCCTTCGACCAAGGCAGTTGAATGGTTAATTAGAAGGTTTTATATTAATATCCATAATGGAGAAATGCTATTACTCACAAGTTTGCCGTTTTACAATTCCCCAGTTTTCGTCAAAATTTTGAATGTGATTCCAAAGAATCAATTCCCAAAGATTTTTGAATGGGTTGTTGGGTACAAGGATTTATTGAAGTCTCCTACTTCTAGTTCTATTTTGAAGTCATTCCATAACGATGCTAAATTTTTCGAATTATATTCCAAGTATTTGATGGATCAATTAAACAACCATGTTGTTTATAAAGAACAGTTGGTTTTTTATTTGGCAAATACTGTTCAGTTGGTTGCATCGTTCACTCATAATTTGGGTCAGTTCGGAGAAACCTATTTACCAGTTATTTTGGAAGTTGTCGGAAAATTATTATTGGCAGGTTCAAAGTTTTCATCTACTTTACGCAATGACATAATGTTAACCGCTTATTCGATAATTTCGGTACTTAGTTCGCTTGTTCCATTGAGCGCTGATTTAGTTCAATCATTCACGGAGTCAATATTGCAAGACCCAACTGCATGCGACTCTAATGCACGCAAGCAAACCGTCATCGTATTAGGTCAATTATGGAATTTTTACAATGAAGATAATTTTAAAGTTGATTGTTTTAAAAATTTACCTGTCTCAAAGTTGGTTCAAGATGATTTGTTGAAAAATTTAATTGAGGAGGGCTATAAAATCAATAAATTATTAGTTGTCTATTTTGTATCTAATTTACCACAAATCGATGTATTTAGGATTTTTGACTTCATTAATGTGGACAAATCTGAAACCTTCTTTAAGATTGTGACTAGCAAATTATTATATTATGCATACAATAATCAAGATGAAGCTATAAGAGCGAAGTTAATTGAAGCTTTTGAATCTTTGTTAAAAACAAATAAAGAATTGTTTGTTTATGTTTTACAGAATTATAAAGATGGCTTAGATATATCACAGTTAGAAATGCAACTCATGACTACTTTAGGTGACTCTAATGCTGAAAATATTCACGATGCAGATATCGAATTAGAGGACGAAGAAGAAGAAGAAGAAGAAGATCAGGCAGTACTTGATGTTGACTTTTCAGATGTATGTAATAGCTTAGAAAACTACAAGACATCTACTACTTCATTCTTAAACAAATCATCAGATGAAGAGTTTACCAAGTTATTTCAAGCATTTGCAGAAAAGTCCCGTTCGTTTAATATTAAATCTCAAAAATTAATACTTGCAAAATTCTCAAAGGTTATTTTTGTTTCTCCTGAATCTTCTATTTCCTTTATGTTGAGAGTTTCATTTACACCATCCGTACCTTTGTCAATAAGACTTTTAGTTTTACGTTTCATTAAATTGAGATTGAAAGAATTGTCCTTGTCCGAAGATAAAATAGATACATACTTACTTGCTCCTATTTTACTTTTAGGGTTGTACGATACAAACAAATCAGTTAGAGCAGGATTCGCAGAGTTGTTAAGAGTAGTTAAAGATACCACTCTGAAATTTCATGGTAATAAGAAAAAAGTCAAAACTTCTTTATTCATGGAAGATCAAATTTATGGTAATACAGAACCTACCAAGCGTGCTATTATTCCACCTCAGGATGGGTTAGAAATGCTAAATGTTTTGTTTGAGGATTCAAAGTCAATTTTAGACGACACTGTAATTGATAAATCTCGATTAAATTACGTGCTCTTCCAGGTTTTATTTAAAAGTCAAAAATCTGGTCAAAAGAAATTTGGTCAACTACTTTTGAAAACTTTTATTTTAAATCAATGGGCTCTTCCATTTTGGCCAATTGTCTTCAAATATAAAGCATGGAATATAATTAGTATCGAGAATAATTCTAATGGTGGGAATGACGATAGATTCTTTTTTATTGATACAGATTTTACCGATTACTTTTCTAATAGAGATGACTTGATTGAACAAGCCAAGACTTCAAAGATAGATTTTGAAAACGACGTTGAAAATGCAATCGTTGGATTAGTAGGTGGTACATCCTCTAATGATAAGAATGTAAGCAAGGAAGCTGATTGGCTCTTGAAGGCACTTGAAGCTCCAAACAAATTACAAGTTGCTGCTGGTAAGAGATTAAGCAGTGTATTTACTTCTTTTACTTCGATTGATATGAGAGCCAAATTAGTTAATAAGTTGATTGAATTATTGATTAATGATGGTGACGATAGTGATAATTTGGTAGTCGACCCTGTAGAAGTATTGCAGTTGTTAGATATGGATCATGAAACAATTATTTCTGTTTTAAAAAATGTCCAAATTGTTTCCCAAATCCCTGAACAAGGTATAGTTAAGAGGAGAAGAAGGTCATCTAATTCAACTAAGCAGGCAATGGCCAGAGATGATATCAGTAGCATCGCAGCTACTCACTTGAAGAAATTGACTATCGTTTTAGATCTATTAGAATTCAATTTAAGAAAGAAGACTTCAGATATAGCACAACCAGATGTACTTCAAAATTTGTTCAGGATTTTAACAGATTTGGATTATTTGGGAAATGATGGTAATTTGCCCATTTTGTATGCCCAAGAAACTTTGGCTTCGTGTATGCTTTTAAGTATTGTCCAGATGAAAGACAATTCAAAGTCAAATAATTTCAAATTTGACTCAAATGTCGTGAGAGCTGATTTGATTGTCAACTCAATTAGATTATCTCAATCTCCTCAAGTTCAAAACAGGTTGTTACTAGTTATAGCTGAATTAGCAGCTCTTGCACCTGAAATAATCTTACATTCTGTTATGCCCATCTTCACTTTCATGGGCGCTCATACAGTTAGACAAGATGATGAATTCTCCAGTTCAGCCCTTCAACAAACTATCGCAAAGGTGATCCCGGCATTGGCTGCAAATGGCTCATCCAGCTTAAGTTATGAAATTGAATTTCTATTGACTAGTTTTGTTGCTGCATTTCAACATATTCCAAGACATCGTCGTGTTAAATTATTCACATCATTGACTAAAACTTTGAGTTACAAGCATTCTTTACACATTATTTTGTTCTTAATGGGCCAACAGTATTCTAATAACATAACAAGGAATAAAGCCCATGAAGGTATTGCGATATTGGAATTTACTTCTGCCTTCTTGAAGAATTTTTCAGCTCAGGAACAATTAGAAGGAGTAGAGAAATTTTACCAGTTGTGGAATCAAATTCCAAATGCTCAATTAGAATCAAATAGTGACGAATTTAATGCTTTGAGTTCGAGATCTATTTTTGGAGTATCAATATTATCTTTGTCGAAAAGCGGCTTGTTAACTTTCAAGAGTCAATTGTTGAATTTTATTGATAAGGTATTAGACTCAGATACTCAAAATGATTTCAGTAATTTGCCATCTTTGAAATTAAAGATTGCTCTTATTTTATTAGACCCAAAGAAACCTTCAGAAGACAAGACAGACCTCTTGAACTACTTCAGAAAAGTTACATCGTTCATTTTGTCTAGCTTAGATACTTTTACGAATGTGTCGAGGAATGATGTTTTACTTGACAACTTGTATACATTGTTGGGTAATTTCTTAGACTTGTTACCATTAAATTATTTCATTGATTCAATCATCGATTCCTTAGATTGCGATCAAATTTCAAACACATTAGAGATCAAGATTGCTAAGAACTTCGCTATTTTGGCAAGTAGAAAGATCGAAAATGAGTTGAACGCTAATAATATTGATGACGTTATCGAACAAAGTATTCTCCAGAAATTGTTACCAGTATTAAACAAGGGTATTAAAAAGAATTTGGACATTGAATTACAACAAGCTTATTTGAATGCCTTTTCCAGCATTGTTAATAAGTTTGGTGGTTCTACCCATTTATTGGTAACTCAAGGTAATACCGAAGCTTTAATTAACTCTTTGAATATCATCACATCAAACAGTGGATTATTGAGTGAACAACCTGAAATTGTTATATCTTCTATAAATGCCATTACTAGTATTGTTAACGTTTTAGGTGTCAAAGCCATTGGTTTATTCCCAAAGATTGTCCCTCCATCATTAAACATCTGGAAAACTACTACTGCTTCTGAGGACGAAAGTTCCAAACTTTTGCAAGCATCTATCATATTGTTACTCGCTTGCTTGATCAAAAAGATACCCGTTTTCATGACTACCAGTTTAGATTCTATTTTCATCACAATTTTAACTAGTGACTCAGTAGATAATACTGTGAGGTCAAGTGTGTTGCAGTTGATCGTTGAGCATATGGAGTTATCGCAAGTTTTGAAATCCTTGTGTAATATTTGGAATAACAAGAAGTTTTACCAAAATGATAATGCTGGTAACCTCGGGTTATACTTGAATGTGTTACAATCAACTATAGAAAGAATGGATAAGAAGTCAGCTTCATCTCAATCGACTTTATTTATGAAGTGGTTAATCCAAGCTTTCGAATTCAGACATTATGCGTTCGATGAAAACAATAAGTTTGATAACAACACCATTCACAGATTAGAGAGTTCTTTCCACTCCTGTGGTGCCAGCTACGTCATGAAGTTGAACGATAAAAGTTTCCGTCCATTATTTGCCAACTTGGTTAGATGGGCAGTTAGTGGCGAAGGTTCTAACGCAACAGGTAACACCGAGTTGTCGAGATTGTTGGCATTCTTCAAATTTTTCAGTAAATTACAAGATAAATTGAAGAGCATCATCACCTCATATTTCTCCTACTTAATTGATCCAGTTTCGTCAATTTTGAACAGATTTGCTAACGGTGATATCGTTGATATCAACTTGAGAAGAATTTTGTTGAACTCGTTGACATCATCCTTCAAATATGATCAGGATGACTACTGGTCGCAACAACTGAGATTCGATAGCATTTGCTCTCCATTGTTGAACCAATTGTCGAACATCGAACCTAATATCGGTAAGTATCTCGTCAAATGTGTTTCCTCGTTCATCTCTAACGTCTCGTCCGAAGAGTACAACGAAAAATTGGTACATGGCTTGATTGAGTTCATCTCGAATGAAAACGAATCTACAACTTCAAACACCAAGATCTGGACCATTAGGACTTTGAAAACAATCTTCCAAAAGATGGGCGAACAATGGTTGTCTTACTTACCTACGTTGATTCCATATATTGCCGAATTATTAGAAGATGATGACGAAGAAGTCGAACTAGAAGTGAGAAATGGCCTTGTACGTGTCATCGAAAACGTATTAGGTGAGCCTTTAGATAGATACTTGAATTAGTTCTGGTTTTAAATATATATCGTAAAATTGATAGCTGCAAAATGTAGGGAATATTGCCCAGTCTGCCGGTATAGGTCTGGAAGTATTATAGGGCGTGCAAAACACAAAATGAAGAATATTCTTTTTCTTTCTACCAGAACCAATTTCCGAAGTATATATTCAGTAGCA
>JAMYHY010000172.1:0-14079 GCA_024586305.1 Debaryomyces sp. S3305
AACCCAAACGTGGGGCCAAGAAAGTACACACCCCGATACTCCTTGGACGTGCCCTCCACCGATAATCGGTCGATCTCAGTTGACCGTGCCGGCAAGCACAGGATATGGAGGAGCGTGATGAGGATAAGCGACAACTTGGTGTGCGCCTTCCGGAACAGGTCAATGTTGTTGTTATGGATCGAGAGCAAACGGTGCTTATATCGCGAATACAGCGGTACTCTCACGCACTCCGTAAACGAAACCATCCCGTCGCTGAGCCGGGCGTTGTCAACTGAGTAGTCCAATTCTTCACCATTCGACAAATCCTGGATGGTTTCCTGTGCAAGGTCGTACAACCGGCCGAATATCTTGCTGATCATATTCTTGTGGCCCACAACCTCGTTGTCGCTGTTGAAGATGTCTCCCGTGGAAAAGTTGAGGCGAAAGAGATTACCCTCGCTTCGGGCCAACGATAGCCCAAGATACGTATAATGGGTGCGCACCTGGGCCAATATACGGTACAGACCGGTGTCCACAACAGACGGATCCTCAGCGTCTCGAAGCGATACGCGGCGGCTGCGTGCCCGTTTGATGATATCCAACAAAATGCACGTCTTGGCCACATAGCATATTCCGCTCAACGACCGACAATACTGCTTNTCGGGTACTTAGCCCCTAGGTACCCGAGGTACACCACAAACGCATTTTCGTTGGACGTATTTTGTTCTTCTTCTTGTACTTCGTCATTATTGTTGCCGCCATAGAGAGGATAGTACAAACTGGCCAAAGACTCGGCAGCTGTTGTTGTTGTTGTATTCATGGCCTCCAAATACACCTCTGGGGTTTCATTGTTGTCGTCGCCGTCTTCATCCAAGATACCCGCGGCTATGGCATCACTCTCAATATCGACTCCGTTGATATCTGGTTGCTGCTGCTCATCCCCCGCCACAGCAAGGTTTTCGTCGAATTCCTTTCTTATGCAGTGGTCCATGATCCAATGCACGAGCTGGTCGATGTCGCGAAGGGACGACTCGGTAAACGTCTGGTCCAAGATCCGCGTGCGCTCATCGGCCGTGATGAACTGCGAGTAACCTGTCAAATTGTGATAATCACGGGAATTGACCTCCAACACAACTTCACCGTCTCTATACTTATCAAGCATCTCAGTGAGCGCCAAGGAGGCCTCAGGTTTGGGTCCATACATCAATACCATATATACTAGCTCGGCCATATACTTGCTGTACTGCACGCATGTCAGGTATGTCTGGACTGCGCGGAAATACGTAGATGGGCGGCGGTTGAAGTTATTGGTGGTGGTGCCCCCGGTGTTGTTAGCGGCGCCTTTGAAACGTCGCACCACGTCGAGTCCGGCAAGATTGACATGGTTGATGTTGGCGCTGAAAAGGGTCATGGCTCCCACCAAGAGCTGGGCAATCTTTGGAACAAAATTGGCCTCCTTCATGCCCTTGACCTGGACGTGTACCGTTTCTCGGTCCACCTCCTGGAGAATCTTTTTCACCAACGGATGGTGTTGCAGGTCGGGCACAGTGGTGGTGCGCAGGTTTTGGGCTGATAATGACGACGACGACGCGCGCGATACGGAAGGACCATCCCTGGCGCGCGCCTCCACATAGCCGTCGTCCGTGGGACAGTAAACCTCAAAGTTGGCAGGCCGGAGACCAAACCCCTGCGGGAACTTTTGGAACGCCATGGGTCGGATTGAGTCCCGTTGGGTGCAAGAGTGGCGACTCAACTCACCATACTTTCTTCTGATGATGCCGCAGCCGCAGCCAAAACCAAAGTGGATGGGTACGGCCTGGAGCGGCATGCATTGCGGACTGAGCTTGCCGCGGGCGTGTTCAAGTCCTGGCTCACCCATCTCGCAACTGAGCACAAGCTTCAGACTGAGCTCGTCCTTGGCCCGCAGCAACTGCAAGGCCCCGCGGAACAGTGTCATCTTGCACATGATGGCCTGTGCGTATCTTTCAAATAACAGCGACCGGATGATATAGTTTTTCCGGGGGTCTCGGTGGAACACCACCACAAGTCCGATCTCCTTGTGGATGCCCAACCCTAGCTGGGGGTCAAAGTAGTAATCACTGACATCATAGTTGATGGGTGTTTCGGACACATCACGGAGCTTCGTGTCTTTAATCAGCGCGAATTCGTAGCTAAATTGCGTTGAGTACGTTTCCTCGTATTCCTCATGCAGCATGTAATATTCGTCTCGGGGTTCCTGGACCCCGTCATCACCGTACCGTTCGAAAAACTCCTCCATCGAGGGGAAGTTGTCATCAAGAACAGACATGTTTTGTGTTTGAAAAAAAAAAAAGAAATGAAACTGGGGCGGAAAACAAACTCGCTTTAAGAGGACTGAAAGTGCTGGATTGAATGGCTGGCTCGGCGCAGTCGTGCTGGCCCAGAAGCCAGATCCGCCCGACGCTGGCTCAGACGCTGGCTCAGTTTATGGTGGTATCCGTTGACCACCATAAAAGAAAAAAGTTCACACCCAAAACGGTAACTTGCAGCGCGCCGCATCAACAGATGAATCCTTAGCTTGGACTAGCTTAGCCATATCCAGCCCTTTTTACACCCTATACACAAAGAAATACAGGCCCAGACCCATTGCAGAGCGGTAAACCACGGAAACCACGGAAACTACACCCTAGACACTTCCCAAAACGGCAATAAACCCCCATAAACCCTAGACACCCGACACAACATCGAAAAACGCGCCCCTGTGTTGACTATGTAAGAAATACTTGTTCCAAGTTTCATCTAGGAAATAATTGCATTTTGTGGGGTTATTGATATGCGAAGATCAAGAAAAAAGTTTGGTAGTACCAAGATTAACAAGCTTAGCAAGGTAGCAGATGATAGCCATGAAGACGTTGAGATGAAATATGGAGAAGACAGTATTTTTATAAAACAATTTTGATATGCTGAATTCTAAGGGGACTACTATACTTATATAGAATGACGGTCACACAGTGTAACCTGCAAAACGTTGCGTGCGACTCATCAAAAACAAACAATTGCAAGTTATGGTTGATTCAAATGACAAAAAATTAAAAGTGCTCATTTACATTCGCATTTTATCTATGAAAGAGGTTTGCACACGTTAATTCTTGGTTTAGGCCTTTCGAGTCTCAAGTTGGAAATTCATTTGTTGTGTCGTTGAACGGTCACAAGATGATAAGCACAAGAGCTTTTGAAAATATTTTAGCGGAAGCTCAGCAGCTAATAAGGCAGATAGAAACAAAATTTACAGCATAGCTGACATAATACAATCTTACGTTTTTTTTATTACTATAAAACATTTACGACATTGCACCCGCGACATTGCACTACGTTATTCGGTGTGGACTATGTGCAGGCGATAAGTCATATGCAGTATACATACAGCTCATATTTCTTTTTTTGAAATTTGTACCAATTCGTTCAAGACGGTTTATTATATAATCAAACTCGGGGTAAGCCCAGATCATTAAATAAGGGATGAAATTACAACCACACTAGTTTCAATACTTGACATATTATCATGTCATGTATGTACTTTTCGGGGGAAGATAGTAACAATATTACGTATGATGACCCCTCAAATAGATGCATTAGGATTAATCCATCATTATATGCTAGGGTTCAAGATGACAATGAACAAAACATGAGAGTTTTTTTAGACACTCACCTTTTGAAAATAAGAAATATCCCACATAATCAAAAATTACCTACGTTGGAACATATAGTATCCAAACATAATGCTTCAGTTTCCACTGGATCTACGACTGTGATGCTGGCTCTAAATTATGTTACGAATGCGATGATGACGGCAGAATTTAGAGAGATCAGTAGTGATGAGTTCAAAAATACGTATTTGGCTCCTCTTGATATGGTTATCAAAGATTCATGTATCCGCGAAGAATTATCATCAATGAGATATGCATATCCTTTGGGAGATGCCAGGCATGTGGAAGATGATATTCAGCTGTATTTTTCTCATCAAATAGAAGATACCACTGCTAGACTTTATCGTGACATATTGGATGAATACCACCATTTTGGTCACGCTTCAATCATACCTCCGTTGTCGACAAACCCAAACTTTAAGCCCGATATTGTCCACGTGTCTTGGGATGAGGCATTAACTCGTCAAAATCCAGATATTTGCTTTGCGATAGGAGATTATAAGACAGAAAACTATTTTTTAACTAAAGGACTTCAAGAATTGAAATTAGCTATAACGGACTTTGTAGAAAAACGTTTGAACTTGAAACAATTGAGACTGCATGAAAACCAGCACATATTTGAAGATCGAGAATGGTCGCCTAGAGTTTTATGCGCATTAGTTTTAAGAAAATATCTTTATCAAGCCTTTCTCTGTGGGACAGACAGAGTGTTTATCTCAGATCATCAGTCATTTTCGGGGTTTTTCAAATATGAGATTATCGATGATGGAAAAATGATCATAGATTACTATGTTATTAACGATCCCGAGACTGTAGAGCATGGCATAACTCTAAGGTCAGCGATAGCAGGCTTTTTCTACAAGGATAATACAGAGGCGCTCAGTACAAAAAGGAAATTAGCAGGACTAATTGAAATAAGTCAGAAAACCAGAGGGCCAGATCCATTAGCGAATGTGCTTCCTCGACTTGTGGAAGAACCCGCACCAAGTCGTAAACGGAAACGTAGCAAGATGTCTGGGAGTCAACTTCGAAAACGATTGATAACTATAGAAGAAAGCAATGAAGTCGACTTTGATGCCATTCGAGGTAACACATTTTGTCGGATAATATATAACCCTGCTGCATCTTTTCCTAATTTGGGATTGCTGCTTCCGTCAACAGTGTTTGTTAAATGGTACAACTATCCTGAGCCGGCTCAAGAAAATTTTCCAGATAAGGATAGTTACTACGACATGTACGTCAATGAGCTTGAAATTAATGAGATGCTTGCGAACTCGTCTTTTGCTGGAAAATTCGCAAAGCTTATAGTTTCTGGATACTGGAATGGTATTCCAAGCCAGCCGATGCATATATTTGAAGATTTGGGAGAAGAAATACCATCTACTGAATGGGATAAATTTAGGGTGCATAAAGTAGTTAAGGAGAGACTCGCCGAAATTCATCTGTTGGGGATTTCGCATAATGATATTAGGCTTGACAACATACATGTTTCAATATCGGGGAGGGTCACTTTAATAGATTTTGGGTTAGCTTTTTACCCAAGTAGTGCAGAGCAGAAAAAAAGAGACTTTGAAGCCCTTGATGAGCTTGTCCCAATTATTGGTTATGGGATTCCTGGGGAGGATAAAATCCGTGATGTTGTCTTAACTAAAAACGAAAATAATGAAAGTAGGTACAATGATCATGCAAATTCCAGTGACGAAATGGTCTTTGACGAACTGGGTTTAGAATCTGATGATACCCCAGGGTCTACTAAGATTGATTTCAATTCGAAGTATGATGAAACTTGATACAAATGACTTCAAGATACAATTGAATATTTACTAGTTAATAAATTATGTATATCAAAGACGAAGTAATACTTCTATTTCATCATAACGTGAGCAACCTCGTCACCCGGAATAGCTGAAAAAACGCACACAAATATGTTAAGCTAAGCTACTAAACTAGTCAAACATGCTTCTCATATACTTTTGATTCTTCCATTTATCGCCGACAGCTTCCTCGTACGTGCGTCGCTGCTGATACGAAAGCTTGTTGAGTTCGTTCGTTCGGTAGAAAACACTATATCCTAAATCCGTGCAGCTGAACATATCCTTAGCGTGCTTCCGAAGCTGTTGATATAACTCGTCCACCATCAACATTCTGTCCGGTAGCAAGTTTCGAGGGATGTTATGTTACTCTCGGACCAAGCATCTAACAGAATTGCCGAGGTCAGGGGTACTGAACCTAACCGACCCGATCATCACCTTTCGGTTATCCTGCTGGTCGGCTATCGTCTGGAAAGCCGGCAACGTCCTATTGAATTTATGGTTGTATGAGCGTGTGTACTCAAGTGCCTGGTTTGCTAGATTCTCCCAGTTTTTAATAATCTCTTTGCTTTTGTTTCTCATCAACATATAATCTGCTATGGCCAACTTCAAGAAATAGTTGATTCCATCGAGGATTTGGCCCGCACCTTCGACTGCGCAAATCTGTCGTCAGGAAGCATCAACGAGATAATCACGGCTTTCATAAACTTTTCCGTTGTGTCTTCTTCCACCACAATATACCTTTCGATCGTCTCCATCACCGCTCGCTTCACCACTTCGTCCGTGGGATTGGTCACCACTTCCTCGATGATTCGGTTATCGCATAACTTTGCAAACGTGTAGAAAAAGCGACTGGCGTAGTTTGCATATATCACCTGTGTCGTAAATAGAACTGGCACCTTTAATATTTCCTCTCGCAACATCCGGTTGTAAATAGAATGCGTGCCCTTCAAATGCGGTCTGTCTTGGAGAATATACTTCTTGACAGTCTCAAAAACGGGTATGCTCTCTTCCTTGTTTTCGCTGTATAGATACTGCGGGTACCCCTTTCCATAATATAGGTTCGCGTTGATTGTGCGGAGGAACTTGTCCTCGTGTCGGCGATGTGTATGCGGATCTTCGATGGTTGTCATGGACGTTGGTGGTTTGGTGCTTTCTTTCTCGCGGTATAAATAGGAAAAGCCGCACTTTTGGTTGGGAATTGCATATCCGGTTGTTCTGAAGACGTGTTGTTGGAAGTTGCAGTTGACCCTGTGTTCCGATCTAAGATGATGATTAATGTGCGACTTTGACGCATGATTGAAGCAAAGCTTGCAAACATTTAGTTTAGATTCTTTCACCCCTGGTACCTCGGAGTCATCTGTAACTGCGATTATCTGCTTCAATAAATAATGCTGTTTGGAATGTTCTTGGTATTAACTTTTAATTTCCGCTAATATGGTACTGCGAATTTCACTGCTTTCAATAAAACGTGGTAGGTATTTATTTGCAAATTTTTCAGCCAAAGGATTTACTATTTTGTTCTTGTGCACTAAAATAGACAATCCCCCAACTTCTCTTATACGTAATTCATGCGACTCCATTTTATTAAAAGACGCAGGGTAAAGTATCAATCCAGAATAGGACAGCACATTTTTTCGTCGACTTCTTTCCGCTCACGATATTTGTTTCCGACACTACAAATACATTAAATTCACGAGTACTCAGAAAATGACTGCGTACCACAAATATGCCGCAGAGAAAGGGCTCTATAATGACTACATTTTATAGCTCGTTTAAAAATAACAAGTTACTTTCGTATTCTTAAGTGCTGAAAAAAGAATAAATATAAAATATGAGGTCCATCCGACACGGTTCATATTTTCAAGATTTTGTGAATATCGGTTAGGATTCTGAATTTTTAGAAACTTTCTGAGAAGAGTGCAAAAAGTTGCAAATGTGATTTCTCACTTTCTCAGCATTTCTCAAACTTGGTTATAATGCCTCCTATATACTACATGATGATATAAATATCACCGGATATACATAGGAATTAAAGAGTACAGACAGTTTACAATTGGAAATAGGACAGTTTACACTTTTGGCTTGCGCATTTTTTTTCAGTGTGAGACCAGTTTACAATTTATATACTTCGCGACCAGTTAGAAATAGCTTTCATAAGTACATTGTTCAAGCTAAGCTACTAGATTGGCCAAACATGCTTCTCATACTTTTGATTCTTCTATTTATCGCTATATTATAATATAGTTCATAATATTTATAAAATTCAACTATTACCCTATTATTGATACATTTCCACGCCACTATCCCCCACCAAATATAAAAAATTATTTTCTCTAATTTCCCCCATTTCTCATCCCCAGTATGCACGACATTTCTTTTTTATTCTACAATAATGGGGTCAGAGTATAAAACTCCGTAAGATGGAGGTATTTAATCTCCTGATTACCCATATAATTTAGGATTACTCTTGTAGAACCAAAACAAAAAGATGTCGACTCAAACTTACTTAGATGCAATTAAAGATAAATTATACGGTGATCCTACCGTTGCAAAAATATGGGGAGTCGCCTTGCCTGCTTTAAGTGAGCCTAAACCTAGAACCGAATTTCCTGACTACTCCAAAGGTAGTAGATATTCAACCAAGGATGTTGACTATTGGACCTCAGGGTTTTTTCCTGGTTCTCTTTATGCATTATTAGAGAGAAATGATAAACACCCTGATTATTTTCCTTCAAACAAGATTCATCCAGTTATGTTAGAATATGCGGCAAGATGGTGGTCCGACCCTCTTAAGTCTAAAGCGACAAAAACAGATAACCATGATATAGGGTTTATGATGGAACCTTCTTTTAACAAGGAGCTTGAACACAGTGGTAGTAAAGAGTCGAAAGATATACTTATCACCGCAGCCAACTCTCTTGCTACAAGATTTGATGCTAAGGTTGGTTGTATCAGAAGCTGGGATGATTTTTGGGGAATGAGACCTTCTTCCTTTGAAAAAGATTTAATTGTTATTATTGATAATATGTGTAATTTAAATTTATTATACCGCGCTGCCCAATTGAGTGGTGACTTGCGCTTATCTACAATTGCCACTACCCATGCAGAGACTACAATGAAAAATCACTTTAGAGAGGACTGGTCGTCTTATCATGTAGTTGTCTATGACAGAGAGACCGGAAAGGCGGCTAAAAAACATACTGCACAAGGTTATGCTGATGAATCATCTTGGACAAGAGGCCAAGCATGGGGAATATTAGGCTACGTCGAAACCTATTATTTTACTAAAAGCCAAAAATTTTTAGACACCGCGAAAAGGATTGCTAAGTATTACTTGTCTCGCTTACCAGAAGATGGGGTCCCACCATGGGACTTCCATGCTCCAGATAACCATATTCATGATGTGTCTTCAGGTATGGCTGCTGCCTTTGGTATGCTCAAAATATACGAATATACTAAAGAGGAAGAATTTTTAAACAGTGCATTAAAACTTGTTCATGATTGCACTAAGCATTGTTTCAATGAAGAATCAAAATTGAACGATGACGGCACAGTTGAACTCGGCAACACAGACACTATCTTAAACGGATCAACTTTTAATAATAACCCAAATGCTCCTGAAGAATACAAAATTTTTGACCACGGTTTAGTTTATGCTGATTATTATTTTTTGATGATAGGTAACAAATTACTAGAATTAGGTCTTTACAAATAGCTTTATAAATCATATTTGCAGTAATGTTCAGGCAACTGTAGTATAAAAGACGCTAATACGTTAAAATTGAAACCCATTCTTTCAGAATTGAAATGGTTTTTTTCAATTCGTATTCTCTTTTTACCCAAGATTCTAGCAGACTTGTTTTTCTGTTCAATTTTCCTAATCCGTCTGTCGCTTTAACTAGTTGATGAAAACGCTGATAACAAATATCTAATTGTTCAGGAAGAAAATGAAGACAATATCATGTACCTGAAAAATAATTATAAGTCTGCTGATACTGATGATAATATAGATTTCCTTCAATTTCAACAACATTGATTGATTTTCTATCTGACTAAAACTTATTACTAAGAAGCTTGGGAGCTATTTGCTTACGATAGTATTTTATTAAGTGGTACTTTTACCACAACTTTTAATACAATATTTTTGTTATGTTATTTAACGTTCTTGTGAAGTCCAGAACGAAACTGATATAGGTTGATGATTTTCGTTTCTATTTCAAAAAGGATTTAACGTAAAAAACCTGTAATAAAATAAATCCGAAATGCTTTCCAGGAATTTTTTTAATTTCCAAAGTGGGTTTGAGTATTCATTCTATATCTAAAAAGTTCCTAAAATGGAACGGAACAGAAAATCGTTGCTGCAAATTGAAACTCTAAATTTAGTAGACCGTTGCCCTCTCTAATTTCATTTCACTTCAACAGCGGACATTCAGATTATTATTACGATTATTTTGTTTTAAAGAGGATATTAAAATGAATCCAGAAAAGAAAAGTTACTGGAAGGAATAGGCTAAACAGGTATAGTGCAACATGACATTAATATTACCTGAAATTTGTAGAAACAATTCACTTCTTATTTGTTATTTTACTGTTTTACATTAATCTTATTTGTTTTAAGTTCTTCGCAAATTTTGATGTGTTTCATATAAGCAAAAATGTTGTATACTCTTATATTGAAAATATTAAGAAAGACAGTAGTCAAGTTAATTATATATGAGATGGTTATACTTGAGAGAATCAAAAATATAATTTTGTGTCGGCTATGTATCTTCTATATATGGTCTTGTACTTGTTTTTTTATTTTTTTTGCTCTATAAAATGAACGATGTATGCATTCTGTTAGATCCCAATGCCCATGTAAAATTTTGATATTCTACTGTTTAGCTTTGTTCATTTGTTTTGATTTGACGTCATGGAACTCTCAATCGGAAAGAAGGCCGATTTGTACTTTTAGTATGGGTTTGAAAATCTATCATTGGGTTAAGATCATTACAGGTCTACAATTTCTTGAATATAACTGGTATCAGACATTAACTATAATAGTATGTTCACTTTGCTCACACTACTTAACTGTCCTGCCATCTTGAATCCTGCACATATTGATTACCTCGAGCTTATCAGTGATTATCTTGATGAGTAACCTAACATAATAAGCCTCGCACTAAATTACGAACGAAAATACCAAGAGAATGTATTTCTCCATGTCGACTCCTAAGCATTTTACCACGTTCAAGTTTATGGCTTGGTAGATGTTCTTTTTTTTTTTTCATTAGAAATTTTTTGGACATCTTAATGACATGCATTTGTGCATAGTGTTCGCTTCAAAATTTATATCATTTAAATATTTTTTCCCGAGGCTGCTATTTTAAATAGAATTATTAGGTAATTATACTAGTGTTTAAAGAGAATTGAATGAGCCAGACTGATTCCTAAACAAAAATGTCTTTCTATGGCTATGCAACAATAAGAATATTTTGCAATCGAATTTGGTGGGGGAGCAAGAAAAAACAACTTCCCCACACCCCCATTTTACAGAAGGTGCCAGTAACGTTATGAGCTCAAAATTAAAGTATTGAGTTGTCCCCCATCATTATCCTCGTTTAATACAATTATCTAACTTCCGGTATTTGATGAAATGAAAGTTAACCATCTACCGTCTTTCGGAATATAAGGCACGGACTAGGAAACTTCATATATAAATCTCTTTTATCTTCGCTGATTAATTCCAAACATTACTAACTGTATATCAATATGACAGATTCTCGTGACGACAAAAGCAATAATGTTGCAATTCTGGTTGGGGACGATTATTCAGATGCAGAATGTCAAAAAGAACTAAAATTGGAAGATGTTACACCCAAACTAACAAAATGGTTTTTTCAATATCCACATTTGTTAAAGTTAAATATGTTTTTAGGTTGTGCTTTATTTGGTATGGTGACTCAAGGATATGACGGCACTTTGATGGGGAATTTACAAACAATTCCCACCTGGAACAGTTATTTTAATAATCCTTCAGGTGAAAGGTTGAGTACTTTGTCAAACGGTCAAGTGTTTGGGTCCATAGCTTCCACGCCATTCTTGATTATAGTTGGTGACCGAATTGGAAGAAAACATATGCTTCTTATTGGGGTTATTTTATCAATTGTTGGAGCAGGAATACAGGCGGGTGCAGTAAACTATGGTATGTTTCTCGTATCACGTATTGTGTTAGGTCTTGGTTCTGGTGCAACGCAGGTTTCGTCAGCACCATTGCTAGCCGAGACAGCCTACCCTTCTCAAAGACCAGCTATAACAAGTATGATGCAAGCGAGCTTTCCTACTGGAGCATTTATGGCAGCACTTTTTGTATATGCTGGTTTTGAATCAGATTTGAAGTATAACGATTGGTCCTGGCGCATGCCTTCAGTGTTACAGGCTGCTTGCCCAATAATTCAATTAGTTTTGGTATATTTTTGTCCTGAATCACCAAGATGGCTTATAGCTCACAACAAAGAGGACGAAGCCTTTGAAGTTTTGACCAAGTATCACGCAGGTGGGGATAGAAATAGTGAGCTAGTTAAATTTGAAATGGCTGAAATTAAAGCCGCAATTGCCAAAGAGCAGAGTGGAAGGAAGGTTTCCTGGTTAACGTGGTTTCAAACAAAAGCAAATTTTCATAGATTATTTCTCACGATTGCGTTACCAACCATTATACAATTGTGTGGATCTTCACTCGTATCATATTATTTTTCTATCGTTCTTGAAGGGATTGGTTATACTAATCCGATGGAAAAGTTGAAAATCAATATTGTGTATACTGTTTATGGTGGTGTCTTTGGAGTAGTTGCCGCATTATATTCTGGTCATGTAAAACGGAGAATTTTGATGTTAGGAAGTCTTGGGTTAATGTTGATAACATTTGTGATTTGGACTATATTGTCGGCTGTAAATGAACAAACACATCACGAGAATAAATCATTAGGTAGAGGTATTGTGGCGGTAATGTATTTCCATTCAGGATTTTATCATATGTTGTCTCCAATTGGTAATACATACGTCATGGAGGTTGTTCCTTATACTTTAAGAGGCAAAGCAGCACTTGTGTATTCATTATCTCAGCAATTATGGGTTTTGTTTAACAATTACGTTAACAACCTTGGGATGGATTCCATTTCATGGAGATACTATATTGTATTTTGTGTTTGGTTGTTTGTGCACATGGTCGTTATCTATTTCTTTTTTCCTGAAACCAAGGGATTGGGCTTGGAAGAAATTGCCCAGATATTTGGAGAAGATATTACTGATTTGACAATGGAGGCCGATAATGCAATTATCGAATCTAGAGAGCATGACTTAAAAAGCCAAGTAGATCATATTGAAAGTGTTCCTCCGCAAAACTCAGCTAATGTAAAAGTATCAAACTAATTTATATTCTATACATATAAAAAAAAGATACCGACTTATACTCTGCAACCACGCTACGTAGTTCCACCTCAAAATTGTTTATCGTTGCTTCCGGAAACGTATGTAAAAGAAGCTTTTGTTTGTTGTTGCGTCGGGAGACAGGCGCAGTCAGACGGATGTACCGAAGATTCTGGTTTTTATTGTTGTGCGGGGCCTTATGGCGTGGGATGTAGAAAGAGTAGTTTATTCATTATGCATTATGCGGTATTGTGACACGATGTTTTCGGTGTTTGAATAGAAGGTATATGGTATGGGTGTTTTGTTTTTATGGTGTAAAACCATATGTACATGTATGATTTTATTGCCGAAAGAGGCAGTTGCAAATGGTTGCATGAAATGGGGTCAGACGGGGTTCCAAAACCAGCTAAAATAACTAAAAACAGGTCTTTATGTAGTCCCGGCTTTTTTGGCGTTTGGCATTACTCGATGCACCGTTTGAGGATCTCGCAACCCATACTCGATTATCCCCCCCATTCGGCAGGTTGCGACAGAATCATCAGCCACATGTCGTGAAGACTTGAGAGTGAATTTGATTCGCACGCGGCCCAGCTAAGGAATGTGAGGTGCATATAATTCTACTTTGTGTGGGTTGTCACTTTTTTTAAATTCCGGTTGGAAATTGTACACGAGTTTTGTCGAGGTTCCGCTCTCAAAAGATCTGTCAGGGTTCCAATAGCTTTCGTTGATAAGAAAATAATCTAGCTTTAAATAGTTACCCATTTAAGCTTCTATATTTGTTAGAGATAACTCTATATCATCTGAATAAACTAAAAGATATAATACGTGAATTGAGGGAGTAGGTTCCAGTCACAGAAAAAGTCTTTTACGAACCATTTTTTGTAGGGCCTGTCGCGCTTCCACCCAATTGCAGGGTATATGGTTGGAGATGGTTGTTCCTTATTGAAGGTGCTTTCACCTTGATTATTGGCATCGTCTCTTGGTCCTTAATGCCCGCTTTACTAGTACAAACTAAAGCATGGTATCGGCCAAAAGGTTGGTATACTGGTAGGAAGGAAAAGATAGTGGCTAATAAGGTATTACGTGATGATCCAACTAAAGGTGACACGTACAATAGATAGCCTGTTACTTTAAGGGAATTATATAAATCATTTTTTGATTATGATTTATTTCCAATTTATATAATTCGTTTCCTT
>JAMYHY010000173.1:0-15556 GCA_024586305.1 Debaryomyces sp. S3305
TATTCCAATATTTGTTGGATTTTTGGGCAATTACTCTCAGCTGGTGTAATGCGGGCATTTGTTACTAGCACCTCAGAGCAATCCTATAAAGTACCATTTGCTATTCAATGGGTATGGCCTGTTCCAATTATCATCGGTGTATTTTTTGCTCCAGAATCACCTTATTGGTTAGTCAAGAATGACAAATATAAAGAGGCCAAGAGATCGATTGAGAGGCTCATTACTGAAAACAAAAATGTGGACAAAAATATACTTTCTGAAGCGATGTTACAAAAAATGCAAATGACAGTTAAAGGTGAGCAGCAAGAAAAAAAGCTACCTTCTTATTTGGAATGTTTCAAAGGTGTAGAGCTTCGTCGGACACGAATTGCTGCATTGACTTGGCTAACTCAAAACCTATGTGGCGCCACTCTCTTGAGTTATTCGAGCTACTTCTATATTCAAGCAGGTATGGCTCCAGAGATGTCATTTACATTTACAATTATTCAATTTGCACTTGGTATTGTAGGCACTATTGGGTCTTGGTTTTTGTCTAAGAGATTTGGTCGCTTTACAATTTATTTTGGAGGGCTTTGTGCTTTAGCCGTAATATTGATGGTGATAGGCGGGCTTGGCTGCTCAACTGATAAGAATTCTATGTGGGGTGTTGGCACTCTTCTAATTATTTACGTTATGGTCTACGATTTAACTGTCGGTCCGTTATGTTATTGTATTGTTGCTGAAATACCTTCTGTTCGTCTTCGCGCAAAGAGTATTATTATTGCTAGAAACCTCTACAATATTTCTGGAATAGTTTTGAGTATACTTACTCCTTATATGCTTAATCCAGGAGCTTGGGATTGGCTGGCAAAGGTTGGGTTTTTCTGGTCAGGATTCACTATTGTTTGTGCAGTCTGGTGCTTTTTTGATTTACCAGAGACCAAGGGAAAAACTTTTGCGGATCTTGATTATCTTTTCCAACAAAATATCAAATCAAGAGACTTCAAAAATACGGAAGCTTCTGTTTTTGATGCCGAGAGCTACATCCATAAACTAGGAGATGATGGGATAAAGCAGCTTGTTGAGCAGAATGAGTTTGCCAATAATACTGGAAAAGTATAATAATGCCCATGATTTCTTAATTACACTTGGCTTAGTTTCTCTTACAGTATATTTTTTATGTACACCAAAATATATGTATTACTTCAATGTTATTTATTAATAGCTTCACACTTAAGTAAACCTGAATCTTAAACCCTCAAGAAGTCTTAACTAATTAGAATGGGATTTACTCAAAGTTATTTGACTAAACTTTTAGCAAACTACTTGTGCATTTGAATAGGAGTGGAAAAGAAGGTTATGAAGAATAAACTCAAATTAGAAATTGTTTCCAATGGTTAATTTTGTACATTTATAGAACATTCTAAATAATCATTAATATTTATTTAAGTAAAGTGAAAGCTTCATAGGGTTTCAATTCAACACTTGGTCCAGAAACCTTCGATCTGTCGTAGTTAGATAATATAACTTTGCTATTTTCAAATTCCTCAGGAATGGTCCACAGAACAGCATCGCTAGAAAAGTTGCAAATTACAATAGCACTCTTATCGCTAGTAGTACGTTTAAATGCCAAGACCTTTTCGTCTTCAATACTTGTAACCATTTCAAACCTTCCATATATCAAGATATCTTTCCATTCCTTTCTAATTTTTAAAATGCTTCTCCAATAGTTTAAAACAGATTCCGGATCTTTTTCTTCTTCTGCTGCATTCCATTCCAAGTAGTCCTCATTGACATCTATCCATGGGGTTGACGAACTAAAGCCGGCATTAGCTGAAGTATCCCATTGAACTGGATAACGTGCATTATCTCTTGATTTCTTCTGGTATTCAGCCATGGCTGCCTTAAGAATTTCTGGAGATGCGCCATCTTCTTTTAGTTCATTATAATGGTTAAGGACTTCAAGATCTCTGTAGTTGGAAATATCCCATGTTTCTGGGACATTCTTGAGCCCTAGTTCCTGTCCCTGATAAACAAATAATGTGCCTTGTTGAAGTGCTAAGAAAGTACTGACCATTTTGGCACTAATCTTTCTGAATTCTGGGCTATCTTCAGCAAAACGAGAAACGGAACGTGGTTGATCATGGTTTTCCAAATAAATAGCATTCCAACCACCATTCTCTTGCATAAATGTTTGCCACTTGTTGATAATTTTATAAGCATCAGCGAGCTTCCAGCTTCCAGCTGTAAACTTGCCTTCATTCCCATGGTCAATATCTACCAATTCAAAGTTGAAAATCATATTCAATTCGTGACGGTCGATATTAACTGCCTTAATAATTTCTTCAGGGTCATTACAAGCAGGCATTTCGCCAACACTGAAAGCGTCGTATTCGATAAGGATTTGCCCAATTCCTTGTAAGTATTCATGTAGTCTCGGTCCACAAGCAAAATAGGGAGAACCATCCTGATATTTAGCATTTGGATGCTTAACCTCAGCGTCTGGGAATCTTTGGTCTTTTGAAATAAAATTGATAACATCCATACGGAATCCATCAGCGCCTTTATCCAACCAAAATCTCATAATGTCATGAACTGCTGCACGGACATTTTCGTTCTCCCAATTCAAGTCTGGCTGCTCAACTGCAAAAAGATGCAAATAGTATTCTTGAGTTGTTTCATCGAAGGTCCATGCGCTTCCTCCGAAAGCAGCAGCCCAATTATTTGGAGGTTGTCTGTTACCTTCTGAATCATATCTCGGTTTACGCCAGATATACCAGTCGCGGTATGAGTTTTCAATACTAGAGCGTGATTTTTTGAACCATGGATGCTGATCTGATGTGTGATTAACAACAAGATCCATCAAGATTTTTAATCCACGTTCATGCACGCCTTTGATAAGTTCATCTGCATCTTCCATTGTACCATAAGCAGGATAGATCTTCTTGTAATCCGAAATATCATAGCCCATATCAACCTGGGGAGAGTCAAAACAAGGACTTAACCAAATTGCATCCACACCGAGAGACTTGATATAGTCCAAGCGTGAAGTAATACCTGGAAGATCACCGATTCCATCACCATTAGAGTCTTGGAAGGAAGAAGGATAGACTTGGTAGACGGTGGTTTCCTTCCACCATGATGGCTTTAAAGCTTTATTCAATTCAATAACTGTCATTTTGAGTAGATATTTCAATAATTGAAACAAAAATTAAAGAGAATTTACACATATTTATATTTATATCGCCTGTATATTCTCTGTACTTGTGTAATTTCGCATATTTCTATATTCTCCATTCTCGCTATGTTTGCTGCTATATATTTCGCTCAACCCTTCGCTGAAATTGCTGCTCAATCTATTGAATTTTCTGTTCATTATGTTTACTGTGCCTAGATTTTTGAGAGTGGGGTTTATTTAACCAAGCGAAATATTTTGCGATAATTTGAACGAATTATTTAACTTTAGTCTAATCGCTTATGTAACAAATGCATAATATCTCGACATTATGATTCTTGCAAAATTATACCATACCAATTTGAATCCAGTCGATACTATTCGATGAGAAGACATTATTTATAAAGAAATTTGTACATCTGCTGCAAATTAATTTAGTGAATTCTTATTTCAGTAAAATCAGAATACTTATCATGAAGAGTACATTTGCTTACAGTTATTCGAGCTATCATTGGATATAATGTTTTCATGCCTTATGGCTTTTACTAATATATCTTCCCGTTAGCCGTTAACTTGGAACAACCGGAAGAGTAATCCTATTCTTGTATTTACTTTTTCAATATAAAGAGATTTTTGGACCTCTAGAATGTAGATAATATTTAGAGATTAAGTAAATTATATACTATAATTAATACTGCAGTTGATTGAATTGAACCTGAATCTGATTTGAGAATTTACTTCAACATACATGATACACTAATATTATATTTATACTTCTTATAAATATAATATTATTAATACCTTGTACTTTTAAGAATATTTTATAGTATGGACTTGAAACGTAAATGAAACGAATAACAATCTAAAAGTTTTAATTCTCTAGATACATCCTTTGAAGAAATCAGAAATCGACAGCAGATTATAGCTGTTTTCAATACAGCTTCCGAGGGTACTACAAGATATTAATGAAAAATAATCAGGAGGTTGCAACGGTGGTGAATCACGAGTGGGCTAATTCCAAGAGCGATATGAGAGAGAAATAATTGGGGGGAAACGACGAGGTTGAAGAGCTGGATGACAACGAATTGGAGGACGAGGCAAGCTTGTTTGTGGCCAAGCATCTTTCAAAGGGTGATTAATTGAAGATGCTCACTTTTATGTATAAGTTCAGTCCGCAAAAAGAGAACCAGCTATTCATTTAATTAAGGCTGGTGAGTGAAAAGTATATCAAGGTGAATTATATCGCCGAGAGTTTTGCTGCAAGCGTTGGGGTCAGGGAATTGCATCTAAATTAGGTAATTCTTAAGCTCAGTTACTCTATATTTAGTTTCTAGTAACCTCTTTAATATTTACAATCTATTACGAATTAAAATTAAGTTGGGTAAATGAAAGTTTTATCTTCTAAATCTGTAAGATCTAAAGCAACAACGTTAACTTCGAAAACTTCCCCTTCTTCGTTCTTGACATGACCAACCTTCAGCTTTTCATCCAAAGTTGTTAATCTCTCTTTGTTTCTTCTATGTAAAATAAACCATACAGTACCAATCAAAACTGGGGCAGTGAAAAAACTTAGGACAATTTGAACAACCCATGCAGGGATATAATTAGGAGCATCCTTAGCTCTCCATAGTTGTGGTGAGATAATGTTTGCAACAGAATATGAAACCATGATCATTGCATTTCTGACCAATCTCTTGGTATAACTTGCACCTGCAGTGCTTTGTCCTAAACCAAATGCACAAATCCATCCAACACCAAAGGATTGTGAGGCTAAGGAAATAGCTGCCAATACACCTATAGCATTAGTCAATGGAAGGGAAACAGCAGCAATTGAACCAGCAAGGGATGGTAAGGTGGACCAAATAATTGTGAGACAAGTCTTTCTTGGTTTCCATATCATGAAAAGACATGCAGCTAATGACCAAAATACAGCAAATCCAGCTCCTGCAACTGTCACTAAAGTTGAGTTTAAATTACTTAACCCACCCATTTCCTCGTACAAGATTGTTTGTTAGTAAGGTAAGTTGTTAGCTAACTGTTGTAAAAGGAAGAAACCAACGATTAACCAAGAAATTGGATCTTTGAAAGCTTCAATTGCATGATGTTTTTTGAACATTTTTTGCTCAATAGACTGGTGGGAAGTATTTTGAACTTTTCTAATGACCCATACCTTTTCTTCTGTGGTCAAAAAAGATGCATTAATTGGATTATCTGGGTATGAGAAGAAAACAAATACGGATAAGATAAAGGTTAATCCGCCTATAATAATATTCAAGACTCGCCAATCGCCAATGTCTGCACCAGCGTACAAGACACCGTAACTTATGAACCCAATTGGGATAGGTGATGCCATACATGAAGCGTAGAAAACTGGCTGAGTCAGTTCTCTAACATGCTGACTTAAAAACATACCATTGGTGGTAAGCATAATTGGTATTGCAACCGATTCAAGTAATCCGAGGAAAAACCTTAACACTATAACACCCGCATAATTATAAGCCGCACAATGCAAGAAAATATCCAAGGACCAAAAAAATGTAATACCAAAAATTAATTTACTGATTGATAATTTTTGAATTAAATAAGTACCTGGTAATTGACCGACGATGAACCCAACGTAAAATATTGTGTTAACATTATTATATTTATCTTGATCTAATCCAGTAGCTTCCCAGAATCCAGAGATGGAACTGTATGATAAAGTAGCTTTATCCATATACATAATCATGTTGATTAAAAAAGTAAGGCCCAAGACTCGCCATAATAATTTTCTACTGAGCTCCGTATCTTGCTCAGGAGTAATAATAGGAGTTTGGGAATCATGAGCTTGCATAAATGAAACTGCTATATCAGCATATTTGGTACTGACTATAGCGTCTTCGTCGCTGTGGTTAAGCACATTTACAGAAGAAGCTGCAGATGCTTGAGAAAGAGACTCAGATTCAGTATGCTTTTCAGACATTATTGGACGTACCACTGTATTAAAAAAAGCCTGTTCGGTTGATGATTTTGATTGTATTTCATTGTTACATGGTCCATCTCTTTATATACCCAAGCTTAGAAAACTGTGGCGTTCTCTATTATAAATTATAAACGTTTAGGTTCTTATTTTCTCCGTAAATATGAGAATGAGGCTGACTTTGCGCCTTTAATTTAATACTTCAAGATTATTCGTAATAGTTCGTATTTCACGGAATCAGAAGATAAGAGCTCCATCATTTCCCGATACTACATCCTAATCGGGATTGCTAGTGAGATATATAAAATTTCAGTTAGGATATTAGAATAGATGGTAGTAAATTCCTTTCAACTTCTATTTTATTGTGGTGCAAAAGGACGGACTCTATTGCTTATTGCAATTGAATAGCCCTGTCAAAGAGAAAGAAGGCATTTCAAAGTCTAAAAATGTATTCTGCAATGTCCCAAAGAAAAAAAATATGTGCTAATGAGAAATTTTTCAAGTGACAGCATGCAAACGGAAAAAGAGCCACAGCTATATATATGCAGTACCATTAATTCAAACGATATGCCCTGGAAGTATCTAGAATATCAATTCATTACATAGAACTAATGAATGGTGGACTTACGGAGTTTCCATTACCATGGTAACGGTTTCGCAGTGTTAAAATAACTAGACGTTAGGGATCTACAATTTTATTTATTGAAGCTTTTCAGAAAGGTCTTAGAAAACTATCGCCTGCACTTACAGTTGCGCGTTTTCCCTATAGTTAAGGTGCACACCCGTTAGGAAGCAATGTCGCAAATGTTTTTAAGGAGATGTTGATTGTATTAAATCATCAAGAATTTTAGTCAAGCACACTTTTTTGTAACTGCACATTAGGCACAAAGTTGGTTGTTAGTTCTGTTGGAAAATTTATCATTTCAATCCATCTTTCTCATTTGCTACTGAGCCTCTACTAACTATTCTCGAATTATCTTGCGCTTATCTTCTCGTAGCTATTTAACTCCACAACGGAAGAATATCCAGCTTGAGATTCAAGAAACCTATAAATCAAATTGGAGCTTAGTTTATTGATAACAGTCATGTTAGTAATGATTCTAGCTCTTTGAGTTATACGTTTACCATTCCTACGTGTACATTTTGAAAGATTTACGAAAGTCATTATGTTCAGATATTTTCCCTCTTGCTACTGCCCATTAGCAATATCAATGGGATCGCCTATTGGAGGGATTGTATTATGATCTTTACTATTCAACTATAAACTATCAAGTTCCATCCCTACCGTCGCACTTCTCCTTTGACCAACCACCCTAAATGTGGATCACGCTCTTTTAGTTGAAACCTTTATATCTTTTAATAATATACAATTTGCTTAAGTTGTATTATTATCATTTGAGCTGTGATTAAGTAGCTCATTAATATTCTTGTTCGATGATGTATATAGGAAATAAGCTAAAAGTATCAGTGACATTATACTTTTTGAAACACTCGCCTATTATTAATAATTCACTCCAGAAAAGAATCTGTGCCTTTCTTGTTTGCGGTGGTATGTACTGCATCATCGTCGTATCCTTCATCAACTTCATAGGAAGAGTCAAGTATACGGAAGCAGTTTTGCCCACATTTTTCAGTAGCTCTTTCATCGCAGACATAATGTTAATAATCTGTAAGAATAATAATGAAATTTGGAACATAATTATATAATTTTACTAAGCTCTCATTTTATATTGCATATAATTATTCAATAAATTATTACACAAAACTCATGTAAAAATTTCCAACTAGCATTTTGAAAAAAAGTGACAACCCGACCATACACAATATAGAATTGTATGCACGCCTCACATGGCTCAGCTGGGTCGTGTGCGCGTCAAAATCAGCCACAGCGACATTGTGGCTGATGATTATGTCGCAACCTGCCGAATGGGGCGAATAGTCTAGTATAGGTTGCTAGATCCTCAAGCGGTGCTCGAGTTCCATTATACCAAGACCGTGAGTGAAGATCTCGATATGAACCACCATCTTGTTTACCAGGCCATTGCGTGGCCCCTGGGCCATTCGGTGACCACGTCCACGGAGCATTACGGGACGATTGCGAATTATCCGCCATCAGTCAATGCGGCCGATATCCTCCGGTCCCGTCATTTGTGTCAGATCTGGCGTCGGCTGGGATTGGGTCGGAAGTACTGCGAAAAAAAGTTTTGTAAAATTAAAATTGTAGTATTTTTCAAATTATTTGTGCAAAAAATATTAAAAGCTGCAAACTTTGGCGGGATTCTTGAAATATTACAAATTTTGGTTTTCGGTAGTCGAACTAAACTACATGGAAAATAAAACATGCTAGTATGCAGATGCATCTTTCTTCAACTACTACTATACTCGGCACCTGGCAATATACAGATCAAGCTATATCTCCTAATTAAGATCACCTGCTCATAATGTAGATTCAACGGCCGCTAATTTTTTGAAATCTGGATCATACTTGGCCCAAGTGGCTTCATCAATCAAGTTGTTTAATGGTGGTCTCCTACTACTCCCATAACCATACAAGTTATATAGGACATGTTTAACACCAGCAAGATTCAAATCAAAAATCATTCTATCGGCTCTGGTAACTAAATATTGCAATTTCAAGGCTTCACCGTGTTTACCTGACTTGAACAATTGAAACAATCTTACCATAACTTTTGGGAAAATACCGGATAGACCATCAATGGCACCAAAAGCACCTACAGATAATGCAAGAATTAAAATTTGGCCCAACCCAGTTAATGGCTTGAAATTGTTTACAAAGTTTTGATCCCTACACCCCAACATCCCTACTTTAACAACCAAGTTACCATTTTCATCATGTGGATTACCAGCTAATACAAATGCTTCGGACGCTTTATTAACACCGTACACTTTATGAGTAATGATCTTATCCAAAGCTGGGATCATTCCCTTGGCCATTAATTCAATGGCTGTTGGTTACGCGTTTGCGTATCGAAACACACCTAATAAGTCAACTTCTCTAAGAGCAGCAGAACCAATATGAAGATTTTGAACAGGATTACCCATATCAACAAACATAAGTTTCCCACCAGGGGCGGTTGCGAATATACCGGTTTGAACGCATGATTCCACACCTGTACATTCAAAAGTGTAATCAAATCCACCGATCTCTTCTTCACCATCCTTAATACTTGTCAATTCATCTGCAATTTTTCTGGAATTTTTAATTTTTCTTCAATTGTAGATCCTTTTTCGGCATTAACCAAGTATGAATGTGTTGCAATACCATTCCGAACAGCAAAATCAACACGATTTTGAGCAATATCTGCAATAACAACAGTTGTTGCTCCATAAACCTTTGCCACGGGCGCAGAGAATAAACCAACTGCACCAGCACCCATTACTAAAATTTTTGAGCCAGCAACAACTTTGGCTCTATTGGCCGCGTGAATGGCCACTGATAACGGTTTAGCTAATGCAGCGTGCTCCAATTTTGATTCTCTGGGCTTTATGAACCCAAGCAGGAACATTAATTCTATCTTGTAAAGTGGAAATGTGGAAAATTCTTTGCACTTGATCTAAATTTCATCTGTTTACAAAGATTATAACGACCTATAAGACAATAATTGCATTTACCACAAGGAATTCCAACTTCTAAGGCAGCTTTATCACCAATTTTGAAACCATCAACACCAGGCCTCAAAGATCTGATAACAGCGGCAAATTCATGACCTAAGGAGAGAGGTTCACGTACACAGGAATCACCGTTAGCACCATGATTATGGTAATGCACATCTGATTCACAAATCGTAGTTGAACTGACTTCAACTTGGACTTCACCATTCACAGGTTCTGAAATTTTTCTTGAGATTGTTTGTATATCTCGGGCACCTAATAAGACACTAGCTTTGATATTTTGAACAGTCATGGTTTGAGTAATTTTTTTCTCTTGGATGAGTTCAGTAGTCCTTGAACTCATTACGCGTTTAAAAAAAGTTGGCTTTGATGCAACAGTTGTATAAGAAGAGTGTTGATATCTGTATCCGGCTATATATTTTAGTTTTGAGAACTCCGAAATGATTTTTTTTTTCTTAGCCGGTACCTGTTTGAGTGGGGTTATCAACCAACATCAGCCCGGTAATTTGACAACTACTTATAAATATACAATATCATGGATCAATCAAGTTACTTTCAAAAGATGTTGTTGGTTAATTAATAATCCAACAAAATCTTTTCATCATGGGTGGTGATAGTACGTTCAGTTTGGAAAGTAAAACAGCCTTAGTTACAGGTGCTACACGAGGAATCGGTTCAGGTTTAGCAATTGGTCTTGCTGAGAATGGTGCTGATGTTATTCTTGTTCAAAGAGACCATTCAAATTTGAAGACAAAACAGGCCATCGAGAAATTGGGAAGAAAAGTTCATATTGTCACTGCAGATTTATCGAAAAGAGAAGATGTTAGGAACGTGGTTGCTCAAGCTCTTACTTTAGTTCCTAAAATTCATATCTTGGTTAATTGTGCTGGATTCAAAGAAAAAGAGCAGCTGAAGAGTTTACTGACCAAGATTGGGACGATGTGATCCAAGTCAACTTGACCACATCATGGACTATTAGTAGAGATGCCGGTGCGTATATGCTTAAACAAGAACCAGATGATACTGGATCTAGAGGTAAAGTTATCAATATTGGTTCTGTGTGCTATTTCCAAGGTGGAATAAATGTCCCAGCTTATGCTGCTGCTAAGGGAGGTATTCTAACTCTAAATAAGGCAATTTCCAACCAACGGTCTTCTAGAGGTATTAATGTGAAAGGTATTGCACCTGGTTACATTGCTACTGAAATGAATGAGGCCTTGATTGCTGATCAGGATAGAAGTAGAAAAATTCTAGAACGGATTCCTGCAGCCATCTGGGGATGTCCAGAAGATTTCAAAGGCCCTATTGTGTTTTTGGCCTCTGGAGCATCCAACTACGTTAATGGTGAAATGCTTTGTGTTGATGATGGCTTGATGGGTCGTTATGTCTTCCAATAGATCAGAACAACTATATAAACATATACATAAGTATCAAATAAAAATGCATTTCTTATTGGCTATAACAACCCACCTTAAATTTACGGCTGGGCTCGTCCTGGGCCCGTTCTGCCTGGCAATCGAAAAAAGTACAAGTCCCGCCCAAGCCACCCAGAAAGGCCCACCCCCTTCTGCGCAGCGGGATAAGTAGCCATACAAAAAGCGAAACAATAGGGTGTTGAAGCCATTACTGCAGCAAAAGCACATGATTGCACATTAGGAACGTAGTCGTTTATGGTTGTTCGCTCTGTTGAAAGATTTTATCTATCTTATTTGATGCTGAGCTTCCACTTAAATATTTTCAAATGCACTTGTGGTTTTCATACATTCAACGCCACAATGTATGAATTTCCAACTTGAAACTCGAAAAGCCTAAATCAAGAATTAACGTGTGCAACCTAGACCTATATGGTAAAATGCAACGTCGTAAAATGCGAATGTAAAATCAGCAGTTTTAATTTTTTGTCATTTGACTCAACCACAACTTGCAAATTGTTGTTTTTGATGTGTTTAATATAATAGTCCCCTTAGAATTCAGCATATTAGAATTGTTTAAAAACATATATGTCTTCTTCCATCTTCGATATCAACATCTTCCTGATTATCATCCTCGATCTTACTAATTCGTTAATCTTGGTAATACCAAAACTTTAATCGTGATGTTCGCAATTCAATAACCCCACAAAATGTAATTATTTCCTGAAAGGAACTTGAAACAATTATTTCTTTTATGCTATCATTAATTAATTTCCTATAAATTGAGGATGTCTCACAAGAAAGAATAATGAATTTCCGTTAACATTACAACGAACAAAGATTCTTTTTTTATTAATACTAAGAGATATATTTTGGAAAGCGGTGAGGATTTTGATATGGAGATGGATACTGATATTGATACATTTGAGATTACCAAATTCGACTACGGAAAAATATTCAAAAATTATGCAGATCAGAATGTGAACTATAGAGAAATTTTGCACAAAATATTTGAAAGTTGAGAACAAATTGGACTTAGATACATGTGAGGTCACACTATAAAGGTCATTCAGATGAGTGGAAGAAATAATTTATCTTCTTTGTGTCATGCCGTTTACCGAATATGAATTCAAGGATATGATGGTAAACTACTAGATCCCGATACTCTTCATATTGCTTGTCTGAGTAACGCAACTGACAACAAAAAATTGGAACTTTTTCAGATATAGATTTTGAATTACTGAACCAAGAAATATTGGAAGATAGGCTTTCTGCTAGTTTACAGTGAATTTTGAAAACTGACCTGTTCTCTAATACTTTTAGCGAAGATCAAAGAAAAATGATAATAACCAACTTACTCTTCGTTGGTTTTCAATCAAAGCATAAACTTGTAAAAAATGTGTTACTGACCATGAAAATACGCATAGAATCAACTTCATGAACTCTTGGCTCTGCCCGGCTTGTGAGTAGTTGGGATCATTGTTATATTCTGAAATTGAAGTTCGGAATAAAAATACAGTTGGTCAAATAGGAGTGCAAACCAGAGTACCTCACACAACAAATGATTTATTTTATTCGCATCCGGATATTGCAAACCTTTGGAAAGCCATGCGACGTCAGACGAGAATTCACCTACGGCATTTCATTATATAATCACTGTCGCGATTACGTAACCCATCAAATTAATTATTAGGGGCTGAACAAGAAGCATCGCTATCACATAATCCCATGTATGTATTTTTCAGGGGTGGATAGCAGTGCTATCACCATCGATGATCCTAGCAAGCGTCGCATTATAATAAATCCAGAATCATATGATAGAGTCCACAATAACGAGGAAGAGAATGCAAGAATTTTTTTAGTTACTCGCTTATTAAGGATTCGAAGTAAAAGAAGTGAGCCAAAACCCTCCTCAGAGAATGTGCCCAAGAGTAAGGCATCCGTGGACGTAGGTAATATGCCTTTTATGCCTATTCTTGTGTATACCAGTCGTGCATTGATTACTGCTGAATCCAGGGAGATGAGTAGTGATGAATTCAAAGAAAGGTACCTTGCTCCACTTGATAAAGCTCTTAAAGAATCAAACTTTAGTGATGATTACTTATCTAAAAAGTACCGTTATCCATTCGAAGATGCTATTCATGTGGAACAAGCTCTCCAAGAATACCTTAATGAAATAGCAATCCCAATCAGGGGACTTTATCGTGATGTAGGTGACATGGACAATTATTTTGGCAGTCCATCTATTATAAGGCCCCCATTGGATCAGCGAAGAACAATACAACCTGATATCATTTATATGATAAATAGATCGGATTCGGGTGTACAACATCCCGAAATTATATTTGGGATAGGTGATTACAAAACGGGAGTCTATAAGATGACGGAAGAATTTGAAGAATTAAAGGCAGCTTTAGAGAGTCAAATTGAGA
The DNA here is from genome assembly GCA_024586305.1 of Debaryomyces sp. S3305. NCBI lineage: Eukaryota > Fungi > Ascomycota > Pichiomycetes > Serinales > Debaryomycetaceae > Debaryomyces > Debaryomyces sp. S3305. Next base: position 13,591 of record JAMYHY010000173.1, read on the forward strand.
ATTTTCTGAACCGAAGAAGATTGAGGCTGCAATCAAGTGGGAACTTTTTTCCAGATAGGGAGTGGACGCCTAGGGTATTATTTGCTTAGGTTTTAAGGAAATATATATACCAAGCTTTCCTCTGTAGAACCGACAGGATTTTTATTTCAGATCACCAAACATTCTTAGGGTTCTTAAAGTATGAAATTATTGATGACAAAATGACTATAGACTACTATATCGTTGGTGATCCAGAAACTGTGGAGCATGGCATTACTTTGAGGTCGGCGATAGTCGGATTTTTCTACAAGAATGAGGCTGTTACGATTGACACAAAGGGCAGGTTAAAGAAAACTTTTGAGGTGGCAAGAAGAACTAAAGAACTGGATCCATTTCTGAACGTTTTGCCTAAAAAATCTTACGGATCTTCAGGAAACTTGTCGGATAGTGGGGACAGTGGGGATAGTGGGGTCTCAAGCAAGTTAGACGTGGTAAAAGAAAATGACGATAGTGACAACTTTGATACCATTTATGGCAATACATATTGTCGAGTTATATACGATTCTGCAGAATTTTATCCTGATTTGAAACTTCTATCTCCTCTTTTTGTCAAATTATACTATTATTCTTGTCGGTTGTGGGAAGAGAATGATTTGATGTGTTTCCACATACCAGAAAAAAAGAATTATTATGGGATGTTCTTCAATGAACTTGTAATCAATGAAAAAATTGCTAGCTCTCAGTTTGCTTCTAATTTCCCTAAGCTCCTTGTTTCAGGTTACTGGAACGGGCTTGCCGATCATCCGATGCACATATTTGAATACTTAGGAAGAGAAATTCCTGAAAAAAGTGGGATAAGAGAAAAGTGCACACAACTATCAGGTCAAGGCTCGAGGGACTTCATCTGTTAGGGATTTCTCACAATGATGTCAGGCTCGAAAACATTCATGTATCTGAGTTAGGTAAAATTTCTTTGATTGATTTTGGACTATCGGACAGTTCAAATAATGAGAAACGTAAAAGGCTTGATTTTGAATCTCTTGATTTCATATTGGAAGTACATAGTTCTAGTGAAAATGATAGCCAAGAAAGTCAAGAAATTCATGATAAAAGTGACAAGTATGGCAAATATGAAAGTGATAGAAAGTCCTCCTATGAAGAAGTTTTTGATGAGATAAGCGCACAATCACTCGATACAAGTACAACAGAGGGAGGTAATAGCTCGAAGGCTTCACGAAGATGGTGAACATCCCTAAATGAAACTGTTATCTTACGATTGTTATTTTAAAGATTCATAGTACCAGTTAGTAATACAAATTAAAATAACAGTTGTTCATACCCAGCAATTGCATGCAAACTGCTCAACCCATACTAATAGTGTAGGAAGATTGATGGTTCCATGCCAACGTTCTGACATTAACTGCTGTGCTTCAACGATACCATTTCCATAGACTCGTGAGATAGTTTTATAACTATTTAAAACTGCGTAGTCAACACCTCAAATTTGACCCCCATCTATGTACGAAAAACAACGCTTTAGCGCGAGAGGTACCAGAAGTTTTGACGAGCTCTTGAACCATTTTACATTTTATTCGAAGAAACACTACTTAAGAAAACGCGTTATACCCATAGGTGATACAGAAATTCCTGAAGTCAAAGAGACCAAACTAAATGTCTGCACCCCTTGTTTCAACCACTGTTCCAAACGTCTCATCAATGAGCACCTTATAAGTGCACATCATATAAAGAACAGATTTCTCCAGCATACCTTTGCTACAATGAGGTACACGATCCCCAACCAGAAACGAACCACGTCCTATTTTTACCGCAATAAAAAGGATTCGGAAGAGCCCATTGATATTTGATATCGGCAATACAGCAGCTAGAGACTATATCCTGCAACTGCTTGTAAACTGTTCAGCCCCATACTAATAGCATAAAGTATTCTTTGTTTACTTTTCAGAGTACCATGATGTGATGTATTTGA
>JAMYHY010000174.1:0-11781 GCA_024586305.1 Debaryomyces sp. S3305
TCAAGCCTGTAGGTGGATATGTTATAGTTTCATGAGGCTTTGGATGATGAAAGCATTTCCTCTGGTATGGAGTATAGAAGGGTACAACCTAATATCATTCACATGTTGACTAAGTCGAATTTAAATACGCAATATCTCGAGATTGTTTTTCGGGTAGGTGATTACAAAACAGGAATATATAAAATGATGCAAGGCTTCGAAGAATTCAAGACAGCTATTCGGAGCCGAAGAAGATTGAGACTGAATTCTATTGAAAATTTCTTTCCAGATAGGGAGTGGTCACCTAGAGTATTATTTGCGTTGGTTCTAAGCAAATATATCTACGAAGCTTTTCTCTGCGGAACTGACAGAATTTTTATTTCAGATCACCAAACATTTTCAGGATTCTTCAAGTATGAAATATTGGATGGCCAAATGATTATAGACTACTATATAATCAATGACCCAGAAACTGTGGAGCATGGTATTACTTTAAGGTCGGCTATGGCAGGTTTTTTAATAAAAGTGCTGGTGATGCAGCGGATACAAAGGCCAGGTTGATGGAACTTTTTAATGTTGTCTACAAAGCTGAAGTAAAAAAAATAGAAGATCTGGATCCATTCTTTAACGTTCGTCCTAAAGAGCCTTCTGGATCTTCGAGGAAATTTGCTGGAAGCTTAGACTCAATAGAAAAGAATAAAGGAACTTCGAAGAAATTGGCTGGACGCTCAGACTCAATAAAAAAAATACAGGGTCTTCGAGGAAATTGGCTGGAGGTGGACATTCAGGCAACCTAGCCTCAATAAGAGAAATTGACTTGAGTGATAACTTTGATTCCATTGAAGGCAACACATATTGTCGAATCATATACGATTCCGCAGAGTTTTATCCTGATTTGAAACTTCCATCACCAGTTTTTGTCAAATTATACCACTACTCTAGTCAGTTGTGGGAAAAGAATAGTTTTATGTATTTGGAGATACCGGAAAAAGAGGGTTACTATGGCATGCTTTTCAACGAGCTTTTAATTAACAAACAAACTGCTAAGTCAAAATTCGCTTCTAACTTTCCAAAGCTCCTTATTTCTGGTTATTGGAACGGACTTTCCGACCATCCGATGCATATATTTGAATACCTAGGAAAAGAAGTTCCGGAAGAACAGTGGAATAAGAAAGAAGTATACAGGGTCATCAAGCCAAGACTCAAAGAGCTTCATCTGATAGGAATTTCGCATAACGATGTTAGGCCTGCCAACATTCATGTGTCTGATTCAGGTAAGATTTCTTTGATAGATTTCGGATTGTCGGACAGCACAAACAATGAAAATCACAAGAAGAATGATTTTGATACTCTTGATTACATATTGGGAAAACGTCGAAAATATTAATGCTGAAGACGAAGCTATAGGTCTGATAGAGCAAGTGAAGATAAGAAATATGGAAACGATAGTAATTCTTCTAGTGAAGAAGTGTGATGAAATGAGTTCAGAAACTTACGGTACCCGAACAACGATAGTAGATAATCCTTCAAAATTATCACAAAGATTATGCATGTCTGCAAACAATTTCTTTGAGTAATCAGTTCCTCAAATTATTTGACTAAATTTTCTATTTTATTCATTTGAATCGTATTTATTTCCAGTATTATCGCAAATATTTACTATGCTGGCAAGTAAGGGAGGGAAAGAAGACTAATTCCAAAAAATCTGAGTTTTTACCTGCACCGCACTAAGATTTTTACTAGATTTTGCAACTCTCACTCTTCACTGCATCTTTTTATATCAACCTAGTTAATGAATATTTTGTTGAAATATAATACTTTTCGAATATTTCATTGCAAAAACAATAAAATTGAGATAATGGGATCAGGTTGTAAAATGACAACTCAGTAACTGAAGAAGGGAATACGGCTTATAGTCACTCATTCTTTAGATATATAGAAGATATAACTACGGAATTATATGAAATTATTGATATATAAGTAATATATATACTGATTGTGATTGATTATTGTTCAAACATTGATCGATTTGAAATGAATACTGAAATGAGCTTCTCTTTGGAGAAATTATTACAGGGCTAGTAATATACTAATGGGCAAGCCTAGGTCATTTGCATATGCTGCATTACACTTGCAAATCTGCTAAAAACATGTTAATTAGTTCTAAGGGGTCAGGAAAGAGCGATGCATTCAGCTTGTCAAAAAAAAAAAAAATTCATCAAAAAAAGCTTTACATTTATACATAGTCAACACAGGAAGGCATGGTTGGGCGGGGCTGCGAGGGATACCTACACTAAACATTGCAACACCGCATCCACCGCGGAAACCTGCGTCCCGCCGCCCTTCCTGTGTTGACTATGTATGTAAGAAGACTATGTAAAAAGTATGTAGGCACAGAGAGCTCAATTGCATGGGGCATAGTTTCTTTTACAAATTTGTACCAATTGAACCTTCCTTCATTGAAGTTACCATCATATATATTCAAAATTATATTATTTATATCCAATTATACCAGTGGATTAGCTTCGTAAGATAGCATACCTTTTTCAGTACAAAATCCTCGTCCAGTATTTGGTATACTATAGTCTTCACGAACTCCTTTTCTACAATCGTGATGATTCCAGGTCAGTATGACTAGGAAGGCATTGTTGCTATTATTCCAAATTTTACCAGATCCGCCACCTGGCGACCCAGTGTCGTAACACTCATTTCCCACGGTTAAATCCATTTCCCACGTAATTGCATCTTTACATTTTTCCTTAGAGTGTCCTGTTGCGTAGTAATCTACCTCCTGGGCCTCAACCGATTCATCAAACGTCGAATAGCGAAACCGCTATCAAGAACTCGACGTTTTCATCAACCCTGATAGCTCTATCGTTACGACAAAGATCCAAACATTCAATCAACCTATTATAACTACTACTAGGGATTTTTCCCTGCGTATATGACATTGAAATCACATCTTTGTTACTGTAGAAGTTGAAGTTGGTTTCATTCATACATTTAATCATGCAATCATCCTCAACATAACTACCGCAGTCACTAGATTCACTATCACTGGCATTAACCTTGTTAATAGTTAATAAAAAAAATAAAACAAAATAACAAACTTCATTTTACTTATATTTCACTAACATACAGCATTATCGGTCAATCGTAGTCCTCATACACTATTACAAGATTATATAAGCAGTCTTGACAATACTTAATTACCTAAGCCAAACCCGCTGAGTGCTGTAAATGGTATGTAATGTTATAAAGCTCGCACCCGGACTTAATGAACGTGCGTTTACTCTTATTAACAGGATGAATGCAGAAATAATTCGAAAAATACTACAATTTTAACTTTTACAAAATTTTATTTCACAGCAAGATACCGCACAAGTTGTTTTCCTGACGGCGTAAATTGACAACACACCGATAAGTAACAAATATGCTAGTAGGTTAGCAGTCGCATAAACCAGGTTATTACTTTTATTTTTAAAAGTGAGCGTGCCCTGTATATAGGCCGTTTTTTTCCGTTCGGGCTGGAAATTTTTGTTTTTTTAGAGTGCGAGGTGCGGGTTGTCAGTTTTTACATGATTTTTGTGTAAACGCTTGTTCTTTCAGTATAGGTATTCACCTGTTTGATCTTGTGTAATATCCTTTCAGTTTTCAACTCTCCACAGCTTCCAAGCCTCTCTATTGATTACTCCTTGGCTAAAAATGAGCTACTACATAGCTTGCTTGTACCAAATTTGTAATTGTTGTTTTATGGATTGGGGTAGATGTCGTTGAAGTTTGTGGATTCAGTCTGTAGTTTAACTCTAAGTATTGCTAGAGTAAAGCCGACAAATCATGATGTTTACCACCAGTTAATGAAAGACTGAGAACTGCACTATGATTAACTATTTCTGTTAAATAATAGATTGAATTCACTGCCATATAAGGTCTTGTCCAGCATGGGTGTTTGCACGAAATGGCACACTCCAAGTATGTACTCCAAGACATTGGACATTTGAAGCATGATTGTGAATTTCGCTGAACATCATCGGGCGGTATCCTATCTTCATCTTCATAGAATCTTTCTTTGAAGTACAGATTGAAACGTTATCTTTGTGTCAGTTATATGCTTATTAGCAATTTTATCATGGAAGCTACATGTTAATTTCATCATCAGTAGTGTCTTGCAGAAGGATGTTAGATTATACTATTGTCTTTCGAAGAGGCTTGATATGGTCCAATTAAGACTTTAATAACGGTATAAGGAGATATAAGTCAAGACACAAATGTTGAAATGTGTTTGCAATATTTAGTTCAAATTAATTGAAAAACTATATACTGTCGTCGAGATAACTTATTCAGCAAAAACAAAACACATTTCTGATGCCCTGCAGAATATCAAAAATTGCCCTATAACTTTTCTAGTGTATGTCCAACTATCATTTGATTATTTCTTTTCAATTATTAAAATCTTATGGTATCACATAAGCCATTTTAACAGGGAAGTATCCGGAACCATAACCCTTATCCTGGCATTATAAGGTTATACAACCTTTGTAACTATGATACCCAGATATGTAGGTATACTCAGAGGTCTGGAATTAAGCTTACGCCATCTACAAACTCTACCTCCTTGTCCTTCTTCTGCTGATTATGTATGTAAGCATTTTAATGGCTATTGTGATAAGAATGTATTTTTGGAGTTGGTGATGCTCGAAGAAATCTACAAATAGCAGTTCACATATGCATACTGCCTATTTATGTTTGTTTTCCATTGAAAGATTTTGAGCTCATCTCATAATTATACTCTTCCTCACAAGAGAAATTCCTACAGCTTTTAAAATTAGCAAGGTTTCAGTTTAGTTTTATTATTAAATACTGTTTGATTCCATGACTGTTAATTTCCACTAAAGCCATTTATCCCCAATATGTAATCAAGACATTCAAAGTCTCTCTTTTTATGTTTTTCATTATCCGAGATGTCCGACAGTTCAAAATTTATCAAGGAAATTTTACCTGACTCAAACATGTATGTTACAGAGTCTAATATCATTATGAGAGATTCCTAACAGATGGAGTTCCTCAAGCCTCAACTTGACAATTCGGTGCACTTCTTTCTTATCCCATTTTTCTTCCAACATTCCTGGTCCTGGTGATTCAAGTATATGCATCGGATGGTCGGGAAGGCCATTCCAATAACCAGAAACAAGAAGTTTGGGAAATTTGGAAGCAAGCTGTGATTTCGCAATTTTTTCATTAATTACAAGGTCATTGTAAAACCATTCATAATATTCACTTCTATCGGGAATGCTAAACCATAACAAGTCATAGTTTTTATCTTCGTAGAACAACGTCGAATAGTGATATAATTTAACTACCACTCTGTATGGAAGTTTGAATCCCAAATTAGGATACCATTTTACAGCATTTTCTATTATTCGCCAATACGGTTCGTCTGTAATTATCCTAAAAATATCAAAAGTATTTATTTCTTCAATTATTTTAAAATTGTGAAGTTCAACGATTGAAAGCTTACTTGAAAGTTGAACAGGCCTGGGAAGTACATTCAAAAGCGGATCAAATCCTTTAGTATTGCAAGCCACCTGGAAAGAGTTTGCTAGTACTTTCCTGGTATTGAGTGCTTCCTTCTCAGTCTTGAAAAAAAATCCAGCTATAGCAGCTCTTAAAGTGACACCCCCCAAAATCGTTTCTGGATCAGTTATAATATAGTAGTCTATTTCCATTTGATCATCAACGATTTCATATTTGAAAAATCCCGAAAAAGTTTCGTAATCTGAGATAAAAACTCTATCAGTACCACAAAGGAAAGCCTCATAAATTAATCTTCGAAGTGTTAGAGCAAATACTACCCTGGGACTCCATTCTCGTCCTGGAAAAATGTATTCAATTGGTCCAGTTGCATTTTTTATGGCTGATTTGAAATCATCAAAGCCTTGGCATAAATAATAATTCTCTGATTTATAGCTACCTAATGCAAAACATATTTCTGGGTTACATGTAGATTTATTATTCCTACAATGTATAATACCAGTTCGAAGTCTTTGATCTTCATTAAAGACAGCTTTTATAATATAGGAATATCCAAATATATCGTAATAACCATTTATAGCGTGATAAAGACGCTCGATTGTTGAAACTATATTTCCATCAAAATGTTGCTTGATATAATGTTTAGTATTCCAAGTATTTCCCCATGGTGACCGAAAATGTTCCTCTAAGGAAGGAAAAAGATTACGTTTCGATTCTTTGATAGAACTATCAAGAGGAGCAAGATAATTGGTTTTGAACTCCAGAATACTTATTTCTCTAAACTTGGCTCTCATCACTAAATTTGTGATATAAACATAGGCTGGCATAAAATGGCATCCTTCCAGAATACATTGGCCCATCATTATCTTCATCATCTTCTGATACTAAATTTCTTAATACTCCCCTTTCTTTATCTTTATATTTTTCAAACTTTAATAATGGGGTATCCAATAATACTCTTAGACATTGCTCCTTATCACCCAGATGATATAAATTGTCGAATAAATTTCTGTTTATCTCAATTTCTTTCCCTTCTGGTTTCTTAACTATGATAGAGTTGATATCTTTACCTGAAAAGTACATTCTTGTGAACATTAAGTATTTGACTTTGAACAAAATAATACTCCTTTTATATTTATTTATTAAGGCAATTTATGCAAAGTGAGGTAGCCGGATGCGAGCAAACCAACCTGAATGACTCTGATATCTTTTTAAGTATTAACTGAGCATATTACTGATGGTTGAATAGCAACTTCAATTGTAAACACTAATAAACGTGCCTAATTAAGAAATAATAAGAAAACCTGAGAGCAAATGCAAAATATTTTTTCAGAAAAACAGAAACTTGGAGACTGGCATGCAATTTGAGAAAATAAATCTTTCAAAATGATCTCTGGCAATAGATTTGACGATTGATTAATTTCTCTCCATACGTAAGGTATGTTTGATCGAAGATCATTCAGATATTTATGGGCAGTGGTTTTGTGCAACTGAAAAATATGTACTTACCCTTAATGACATTGGGTACTAGATTCAATAGGAAGCGATTGATATAACATGATTGGAAACAAATCATGTAATAATTTGTTAAGAAGAATTCTTCAAATACTAGCAGTTCAAACTCGTATTTTATCTATAGGTTCTTAGAAATGCAGGGAGGGCAGCAACCCCGGCGCTTAATAGTTATAGAAGACGAATATCAGAGAATATGACAACAGTATTGTTGAAGCACAGCAATTATTTTCTGAACACTGGTATGAAATAATTGATCTTTGAACATCGATTAGACACATAGGTAATTAAACCTAGCATTCGATTAGGGTGTAAAGAAAAATTTCAAGAATTCGATGTTTATTTGTTAATAGTTATGAATGTACAATGATATCATGGCGCTTTGATAAAGTAAACAATCTTTGGTTCCATTTGTCGTGTTCCTACTAAATTGCAGCATTTAGCATATATCAACTAGAACTTATCGGTGTTGCCTTTGTTTCATTGCTATAATAATTTTAAAGTCGGATTGATAGAAAAACTCTGCACTCTTATTAGGAGACGAGCAGGTGTGGTAGGAGTTTATGTTACACAGCTAGCAAAAAGTTGTGAATTGAGTCATTAGTAGTTGTAAGTTTGGCAAAGAACTATAAGTATAATTCTCTTCAACTTTTTTCGTATAGTTTTACTATTTAAAAAACTTTTACGACATTGCACCCAACGGGGTGCTCTTTTACTATGACAAAAAACGGGTAGTCTTTCAAGTGCGACAATACTCTCACTTCATAACGTGTTATTAAATGTTGTTAATATATAAATTTTGCGGTTGTAACAATGAAGATTACTAATAAAAAGGATATCTCATCTGCCATGGATATTACTTTACTGAAGCGGCTGAGGTGTATTTAATCTCTTTTCTAGAATGCATGTTCATATGTAGTGTAAACCGTTATATAGCTGGCATGCCGGTTTAGTCACTTCTCTCCGCCGACGCTGCTGTCATTGATTGAGGAGTTTTACAAATGCCAAAATTGAACATAACTGAGAATTAGTCAGATTAAGATTGGAGACTAATTCTTCGATTTGCCTGACATCTGTAAGTATAGCTTGATCACTCTTCCGCCTCTTCTGGCGGATAATTTTCTTTCCGAATCTTGCTATTATCCTCTATTCTTTTCTCCAACTCCAGTATATTTGCCTGATAAACCGTTCTTAATCTTAATCCTTCTCCACGGTTCATTTTATATTGTTTTAATGTTTTATTTATAAATCGTAGAAAGAGTCTGTTCTTTATATATTCGTTTCGTTACTTATTTTACAAGTAGTCATTTATTTTATTAGAAATACATGTGGTTTGAAACCTAATAACTATGAATCAGTAAATAAATAATGTAAGCATTTGATTGTATGATATGTATCAATGCCATAGGGCAAAATATGAGTCAGTAATGCCATATCGGAAGATGATCAAAAAGAATTACGCGACATTGATACTGTCGAATAAATGAAAATCATTGCGTATAAATTGCGAGGTGAGGTGCGGTGCATCCAGTTCCATAGCATGAAAAGCGTGAGTGCTGATCTCGAAATGTAAGCCTGGTCTACGAGACCATTTCACACACAGGGCCATTTGGTGGCTACGACCAAGGTACGAATGCCAATTATCTACCACCGTCAATCGCCTGTGTGCTTGGTTCGTCCCATATTTGGGCCAGGTCTGGAACAAGCTGAGGTTGCGTCAGTAGTTTGTTGACCCTTAGGGGAACTTCTTAAGTACTATCGAAGAGGATGTTGAGTCTCTTTCTACGGAGAACAAGGCTGTTTTATAATGACGATTCACTTTCGGACATTCTTATCAAAGTTCTTCTGTGTGACTCCTGCATCGCCACCAAGTTTCTCATTGTCAACGTCATTGATGGTGAGAATATTACCGTTTACCGTGAGAAATGCATATATGATGATACTTTATTTAATTGTTTATAGTTCTGAACGTCAATTATTATTTCTCCTACTAAATATGACCGCAATATATCCATTAACTATAAAATTTCTTCGTCATATTTAACTTCCTTCCTTTTGTTAGGTTGTTGAATTAAGCCTAACTGCTGTAAGGCTGTCAAAGCTCCTTCCTCGCCTATCTCTGAAATAATCTTACCGTCCTTAAATTTGAAAATTGATGCGTCCCCTTCAAATGCGGTCTGTCTTGGAGGATATACTTCTTGACAGTCTCAAAAACGGATATGCTCTCTTCCTTGTTTTCGCTGTGTAGGTACTGCGGGTATCCCTTTCCATAATATAGGTTGGCGTTGATTGTGCGGAGGAACTTGTCCTCGTGTCGGAGATGTGTATGCGGACCTTCGATGGTTGTCATGGACGTTGGTGGTTTGGTGCTTTCTTTCTCGCGGTATAAATACGAAAAGCCACACTTTTGGCGACTTTGACGCATGAAGCAAAGTTTGCAAACATTTAGCTTAGACTCTTTAACTCCCGGTATCTCGGAATCATCTGTCACAGCGATTATCTGTTTCAGTAAATAATGCTGTTTGGAATGTTCCTGGTAGTGACTTAATTTCGGATAATATAGTACTGCTGATTTCACTGCTATCGATGAAACGTGGTAGGTATTTATTTGCAAATTTCTCCGCCAAGGGATTCACTATTTTGTCCTTGTGCACTAAAATAGATAATCCCCAAACTTCTCTTATACGTAATTAATGCGACTCCATTTCAGTAAAAGACGCAGGGTAAAGTATCAATCCAGAATAGGACAGCACATTCGTTCGTCGACTTCTTTCCCTTGCGGCATTTGTCTCCGACACTACAAATATGTTTCATTCACAACATTCTGGCACTCAAATATGGCTTTGAAAAGACTTCATAAAGACTACATTTTACAGCCCAATTGAAAATAACAAGTTATTACGGTACTCTTGAGTTCTAAAAAAGAATAAATATTGAATATGAGGTCCATCCGACAGAGTTTATATTTTCAGGGTTTTTGAGATTATCGGTTTTACTTGTATATTTTAAGAATATTTTTGCGTAATTGTAAAAACTTCCAAACAAAAATTTTCACGGTTTCGAAACTTTTCCCAGACCTAGTGATAAAGCCATTTTTATACTACACGATGGCATGAATATTACTGGATATACATAGGAATTAAAGAGTACAGACAGTTTACAATTGGAAATTGGACAGTTTGAACTTTTGGCTGGCGCATTTTTTTTTTGTGTGAGACCAGTTTGAAGTAGCTTTCATAAGTATCTTGTGGACTCAAATGCCTGGTCTGCTAGATTCTCCCATTTTTTTATAATCTCCTTGGCGTTGTTTCTCATCAAAATATAATAAACTATGAAAATAGCAGCCTTAAAGTTTAGCTGGAAAATTAAACTTTCTTAATTTTAAAGTATGTGAAATATGTTTCTCAATTTTTGAGATATCGTATTATTTTGCAAGAATCTGAAAAAAACAAAAACCATAATTTCAACTTTGAAGGATAACTCCTAGGAGGGTCGTTCCTACCTGGAATATACTACACATTATCCAAATACTACATTACAACTCGAATTGAAGGCAGGGTTACACTCCAGAAGTGTCACCCTTGAACTTTTCTATGGCCCATTTTTTTTTTCGCGTTGTCAGGGTTACATTCTCACCACTATTTGTCAGGGTTAAAGTAGGTTTCATATATAAGTTGTATGTAACTTATGTATGTAAAAATGTAAGCCAGACCTGGCCCAAATGACGGGACCGAAGTACGTCGGCCGCGTTGGCGGATAATTCGCAATCGTGTCATAATGCTCCTTAGACGTGGCCACCGAATGGCCCAGGGTCCGTGCAATGGTCTCGTAAACCAGACGGTACGTCTCGAGATCTGCACTGACCGTTTTGGTATAATAGAACTCGATGCACCGCTTGAGCGATTATCTCCCACATTCGGCAGGTTGCAACAGAATCATCAGCCACAATCTCGCAAGACTTGAAAGTGAATTTAATCGGCACACGCCCTGTTAGTTGCAGGAGTGAATTACTGACTCACTCACACCTTGCCAATCCTTGACAGAAGTGACCCATATCACACTGCTAAATGTTGGCAGATTTACGTATTGACTCATGTTATAACATTTGATGACATGTCCCTCTCTAATAAGGTAAATGACTAATTAAAAAATGAGTCATGAAAAGAATATATAATAAACCTGATCTTCATGCAATTTACAATTAGTCTATTAAAACAATAAGAGATGAAGCTTGCAGAAGCATTAAGGTTACGGAAAGATTACGAGACAAAATTGGCTTGGGGAGCTAATTGAGGATAACATTGATCAATAACTATCAAACTATAGCCTATAATTGGGTAGAAACGAGATTGCTCCATACATAATTTTTATATTAAAAGAGAAGATTGAAATATTCTTGTTCAGGTATCAGATTTTCGAAATGTGGATAATTGACCACTTGGCGGGTCAACCCAATAGGCTTTTACCCTATTTATTAGTAACCCTTCATTGTTACAACCGCAAGACTCAGGAATTATCAATTACAACCATATTATCGGTTCGAAAATCTGAGAGGGTGGGTAAGGGGCAACGATTAGTATTTCTTTGTTTTTTTCTGTCCCACAACATATGTATTTAGAAACCATTAATACATGTAATTACATATACCCTAGTCACTGTCAAACGCAAGATATATACAGAGTAGTCGATAATGTAAATTTTCATATTGAAATGTATGTTTTCTTTTGAAGGTTAGAAATGTTAGCCGCCAACCAAAAC
>JAMYHY010000175.1:0-11707 GCA_024586305.1 Debaryomyces sp. S3305
AGATTAGTAGAATCTACATAGTATATCAAGTGTTAGTTATAAGAATTACCTAATTTAGACCCAGTTCCCTTACAAGAAGGCGGTCGAAAAAAGTTTGTCCCATAAAGAAATTCCTTACTATTTCGAAATGCGAACGTTCTATCTGAATCTTCCCTGACAGAAACCAATCCAATACCTTTGTTATATAGAGAAGTTAAATATGTCAAATAACTGGGAAGAAGTAACAGATGATATAGGGAGGATATATTATTATAATAAAACTACACAAGAAACAAGTTGGACCAAGCCATTAGACACTACATGCGATTGGAAAGCTTATACAACAGATGATGGACGACAATATTACCATAATGAAAATACTGGAGAAACGACCTGGGAAATACCTGAAGGTTTCGAAGAATCATTTGGGAATAAAGATAAAACAGATGTTGTCGAACATGAGAATCATGAATCGTATAAAGAGAAGGAAAAACCAACTTCAGATGAGACAAAATCTAGGTCATCTCTTGACCTTGAATTAGAGAAAAAATCAACCATTCGAAACGAACTAATAGAACCACCTCAATTCAAGTCCTATCAAGAAGCTGAAGATGCATTCTTAAGCCTATTAAAATCTAATAATGTAGATTCTACATGGTCTTTCCAGGAAGTAATTTCTAAATTCATTAAGAACCCAATTTATTGGGCTATTCCTGATGCTTTACATAGAAGACGATTATATGATGAATATTTGGTCCAAAAGCTAAAGGATGAATTAACAAACAAGAGTGCTATTGTAGAGAATTTTGAAAAGAATTTTTTGCAGGTATTACAAAATTTCGAAAAGAAAGGTCTCATAAAATATAATACCCGTTGGATAACGATTAAGAATATATTAATAGCGGAAGAAAATCCTATTTTCAAAAACTCTGTATTGTCAGATAATGAAGTTTTGAAGATTTATGATGAGTTTGTAAATGCATTAAAAGAAGCTCGTGAAGAGTCAATTAGACAGCAAAAAGCACAAGCGTTAAATGAATTGAAGTCATACTTAACCCAGATTAACCCAATTCTAGTATCGGATAGCGAGAATTGGGATCAGCTTTATAACAACTTACAGAACGATGCCCGTTTTAAAGCCAATAAACACTTTACAGTGTTGAATAAAGTTGATATTTTAGAATTATATACAACGGATATATATCCGCATATACTTGGTAAATTGAAAAATGAAATCACAAGCATCGAAAAGAAGAATTACAGATCTGATAGGAAGGCAAGACAAAGTTTTAAAGAGTTGCTCTTAAGGAATATTAATATCAATGCCAACTCGCTCTTTGAGAATATCTTCCCGCTTCTAGAGAATGAGGATTGCTTTATAGAGCTATGTGGTAGAAATGGATCTTCGCCATTGGATTTTTTCTGGGATGTAGTGGATGAAAAATACCAAATTATGAAATTGAAAAAAGACTTGGTCGAAAATACACTCTCAGGATTGAAAAATAACCCAAAGTATAGCTATGATCAATTATTGAGCAGTAAAGAGAATTTCATTAATAGTCTAGCAGATTTGAAAGATGAAAGACTATCTGCCTTTGACTTCAAGTTGAGTAACGAGGCGCAGGATGATAACGAGTTAGAAATAATATTTGATAATTTGAAAAGAGACTACGATTTAAAGAATGAAATGTTGAAAACCAGATATAAAATGGAATTGGAACAAAGGAAAGATGAACTTGCGCACTGGCTATATTCTAATCATGACAAGCATGATATAATAAAATTCATATCCCACGAATCTGACACGTCCGATGGTTATTCAGTTGCGATATTGATAAAGGAAGGCCTGAATAACCCTTCCAAGTATGCTGTGAACACTATTGATAAGAATGCTCTACAATCTTTATTCAAATCAAAATTTCTAAATATCGAACAGTATAGAAAATTGGAAACCACATCACAATTGGCCAGTAATAAGGGCATCAGAACATCCATTGAAGACTCTCTCGAAGACTCTATAAATGGGTTGGTAAACTTATTGAATGACAATACGTCTGTTTCTGATGAAAAATCCGCATACGCTAATAGAAAGCGACAAATCAGAGAGGATCATACAGATACGAAAAGGTTTAAACTAGAGAGCAAGGAAACAGATGCTACTGTAAAGCCCGATGGTCCTAAGCATAACCCAGTTTTATTGAATTATTAGTCTATAGTATATAGGAGTATTATAAAAACCATGAAGGTCTGCATATAGTTAGTCGTGCCTGTAAGATCATTATTTGAATGTATCGGGTAAACCTATAGTCTGGAATGGTTAAGTCGTAATAAAACGACAATTCAATCAATAGCTTTAGATTATATATTGAAAATACAAGGATGGTATGTAATATTTATGAAATGATTGTTAATTGTTGGATCAAATTCGGTCATATTGAATTAATTTAATTGATCAAAAGATATAGTATAATAGAAACTAACCAAACTATCAGTCACAATCATTAAAGCCATACTTAACAGCTGTTAGATCTTCGTTGACTGCAGCAATATGCTTGGAGGACTTTTCTTCACAATTAGTGGAAAGACATAACAGACCAGAGATAGAAGTTGATAATAGTCACAACCCTGAATTGATATTAAATCCTATGATAATAGCTAGAAACGAGAACGAGAAAATCTTAATTGAGCCCTCTGTAAACTCGGTTAGAGTTTCTATAAAGATTAAACAAGCAGATGAAATAGAGCAAATCTTAGTTCATAAGTTCACCAGGTTTTTAACTTCAAGGGCCGAAAATTTCTTTATTTTAAGAAGAGTCCCTATAAAGGGGTACGATATATCTTTCTTGATTACTAACTTCCATACTGAACAAATGTTGAAGGACAAATTGGTTGACTTCATCATAGAATTTATGGAAGATGTTGATAAAGAAATTAGTGAAATGAAATTGTTTTTGAATGCTAGAGCTAGAGTTATCGCAGAGGCATACTTGACCTTATTCGATTAAATTCTTGATCACTACGAAGACTTTATTTCCTTTTATAGCTTAATTTGGTAGAATATTTTAGTATTGAATTGAACGTACCTATCTACGAAATTATTTACCTATAGTTCCTAATTTAACCCATATATACATGATTGGATAAAATCAACTTCACCTTCTTTCGTCCTTTTCTGATTTCAAACCAGAAATAATTACATCATTATTCGTAGGAGGTATCTTTTGTGTGTTTGGTGTGTGAGAGATATGCGTACTATCCACATTAGAAGTCATACCGGTATTTGTATGATTATCGACAGGCGAATTACCAGAGATAGCTCTTCTTGATTCATTTTCCGTGATATTTGTGCCAAATGGCAATTGTTGCTTTATCATAGTTTTAGGAGATAGATCTTGTGAATGATGCATAACTGATGAAATCTGATTTCCAGTTTGTAGGTGATGCTGCCCTTGACTTGAATACGGGGTAGATGAATGATTCAGAGGCGAGTCGTAGGGCGAACCATAATCATCTCCCTGTCTGCTAATATATTGCTTGTTTCTCACCCTACTATTGTCATTATTGTTATTGCTGTTATTATCAATGTCTTGGTTGTTATACATCGCAGAACTAGGTCTATTGAAATTTAAGTACAGCGATGTATCTCTGAATGAGAACTGTGAGGTATTCGGTGGCATCTCTTGCTGCATTTGAGGACGGTTATATCCACTTGCCGATCCATTAGAGGCAATCATTGGCAAGTCTGAATTATCATTTAATAAGCCAGGAATGTGATTTAAAACTGTGTCTAATTCCAGCAAGACATCGCATATACGATCAAATCCTTTGGAAGATATTTTCAATATCCATCTATAGTTGAATATTTGATCCTTATAGAAATCCGATTCTTCTTTATTTGACGAGGTCATATACAAAATAGCAGCAAAAGTGCAGATTAGCGTAAAATTTGAAGAAGAAGAAGAATGCCAGAAAGAATGCATATGCTCAGGTTTTAAATCTCTGACAAATTCAATGGACGCCGACAATCTGGTTTTTGCAGCAATACGACATACTTCAACTAATTCCTTCGGAGGCGGATTTCCTGTCAAAGATTGCAAAAATATAGTAGTGATTATTTTTCTATGCAATGTTAATTCTGTAGCAAAATAAGCCAACTGTAAATACCCATTTGAACATAATTTCCTTGGTTGTACAGAACTCATTTGTAAGTCAACAGGTAATGAGTGATACCAGTTACGTAGTTTAAGTTGAAGTGGTTTTGCAATTTGTAAGACTTGAGAAATATCGTTGATTTCAGACATAGCTTTCATTGAATAAAGTTTGTCTAAAATATCTGATAAGATCATTGTCAAATTAATCAAATTCATAAATATTTTCTTCCCATTTTCAATATCTGAAGAACCTTCTTTCAAGTCTCCATCGCCATGCTTCTCAGGAAAATCCTCATCCACCAAAGAAACAACGACCCAATTAATTTCATTAATATGGGATGGACGAGAATTTTTTAACGCAAGCCATTTATCTTCTATGTAAACTGCCCAAGCTAACCTTTTACGCAAACCTCTTTCCCACTTAGGTAATTTCCAATTATTACAGTTCAAGCCCAATCCTAGTTCTTCAGCTAACGTTATGACTTGAGAGCACAAGACCCAGTCACTGTAGTTCGAGTCACTCGTCAGGGTTGGCGTAGTTGCGTTCGTTGTTTTCGATGCTTGGATATCTCGTTCGCAATTGCTCTGGATTATGTGCTTACATTGTAGTAATAATAAACCAGCCTGTACAGCACTTAATTTCGGTCTCTTCAATATTTCTAGCAAATAATTATTCAAACCAACTTTCAAAATTAAATCAACATTAGGCTTAGGAAATTTATTTAATTGCGGATCGTAATCCCACCATTGTATAGCTAAAGCATACACCGCAGCTAATAGTGGTGCACTAAATTCTCTATGGGTTCCTGAATATTTTTCCAAAAATACTTTCTTATGAAGTATTGGATATGATGGATGTATTATTCGGAAATATAAATCAATTAATATCTGACCATGAGGAGCAACAAATTTTTCAACAGTGTCTACATCGTTAGACATATTTTGATATGAACGAGGAGATTGGTCGTCTTTCAAAATAAATTGTGCATTATCACTGACTTTCCTTAAAGAAGTGGAATTGCTTAAATTCACTTGTTCAATTTTACCCGAACCATTGCTTGCGGTATTATTTTTATTGGGATTATTTGCCTTATTTTGCGAATCAATAATTAAATTTAACAAATTTGTATCATACAAATATGATGTTGGGCCAACGTAGAAACTCGATCTAGGGAATTGTAGGGATAGTGTCTTTTGCAACAACGAGTTGTTAATCGAGGAATAATCGCGAACAGGGGCAACATCTCTTATTGGAACATTAGGAGCTACTATTGCTGAATGATCATTTTGGCCCATGGCTGGATTATCCGTATGCTCGTTACCAAGTCTATTTTCGCTGGGTTTTTCATTTGTAGTTTTAACTCTTTTAGAATCACTATCAGAGTCATAACCAGTTTTTCTCTTCAATGCCAGACCCACATATGTACATGTCAACGACTTAGATTCACATTGGGCACAATTGTTTGTATTAGGGATGATCACACATTTCGTCTTCCTTCTTCTACAGTGGTCACAAGGACGACGTTGCTTGGTGCTTTTATTCTGTTGCTGAGGAATATTCTGCTGTGCTTGAATATATGCCTGTTGCGCTTTAGGTGTAAAGTTTGATGGTGGATGGGGAATCTGTGGCAGTTGGTGTTCTTGGGGTCTCGGCGCATTAATTGTTGGCTGCGAAGTTGCAAGACCCAGTTTTAAATTAATGCTAGGGTTTTCAGTTGGGGTATTGGATTGATAAATCATTGGATTGGCTGTTGTTAGGTTCTCCTGCGAATCAAAATCCATATTATACAATATATCGCTATTAGGATCCATTAGCAAACTAGATGCCCAATTCGAGTCGAAGTAATTATGCGGCGATAGTCCAAAATCGTTAGGTTTGCCATTACCAGGCGGATGCAATCCTTGATGATTATTGCCAATAGCATTTACATTATTTTTATTATCGTTCATACTGTTTGTGTTGGCACCATTAGGTATGGAATGTGCCGGATTCTGAAGTGGGGTGTTGTGCTGGTTTTGCTCTTGGTTCACTGGCGTATTATTCGAAGAATGATCGCCGCCAGTCATGGTACCTAAATGTGTAACGTTCTTTGCGATTACAACCCTCTATATCTTAGCACCGAACTCTTGGATTTGGATATTTGAAGAATGAATACGGTAAGTCTTCATCGAATTAATAGTCTAATAAATATTTTCAGCTCTATAATATTTGAACAGGACACGACCTGTCAGAATCTGTTTTTGCGGCCTACTGAAGCTGTTGCAGCCACAGACGTAAAGAAGTAGACATATAAAAGGAGGAAAAATTGATGTATAAAAGAAATATTTCTTTACAAAATCAAGTTATTGTATCGATATATCTTTCAATATAATATATACTTATTTGCTTTTCACCTTTCTTGCTAATCTTATTATCAATTTTGCTTTCAAATGGCTTCTATTCAAGAAATCCATCATTTACCTGTTCAAGGACAAGATTTCAATTTTCAAGGTGGTCAATGTTTGCAGCCTACTAACCCACCAACTTTTAAGCATAAGCCTCATAAGAAGTGTGTTCCTTGTGAACCAGCCTGGAAGCATAAACCACTGAAGAAGTGGTGCAAGCATAAGCTGCATAAAGTCGAATGTTCTTCTTCTTCAAGCGATTCGTCTCTGAGTTCTTCTTCTTCCAACGATTCGTGCCTGAATTCTTCTTCAGAAAGCGATTCGTGTCTGAATTCTTCTTCAGAAAGTGACTCGTGCCTGAGTTCTTCTTCAGAAAGTGATTGTGGCCCGGAGACTCAGCCAATTTGCAAGCATAAACCACATAGGGAATGTCCTGTACCTGTTAAATGTTTCGAATCCAAGCACAAGTTGAAGAAGGGGAAATGTAATTTCGTTCCAGGAAAGACACCAAAGTTAGATTGGAAGCACAAATCGAAGCACTTTGAATGTACTGCGGACTTAGAATGCAAGTTCAAACCTCAGAAAACTGGAGCTTGCATAGGTAACATTCAAGATTGTTTAGTTTGTGAAGGACCATCCTTCCCAACTAATGAGTGTTTACATCATGAAGGGAATGTTCACAATTGGTTCGATTGTGAAGACAGGTTTAAAAGGTGCTTAATTTGTAAACAAGAATTCACTAATTTGACTTGCGAATGTCTTGAGCATTCTCATTTCGGTTTGTGTGCACTCAGAATATTCTTGACTAGAAGTTGTGGTTTTTTTGGTTGTCATAGGTTATGGTCAAAGCCATGGTCAAAGCCAGGACCAGACCCATGTCAAACGTCTCAACCAACAAAGTTTTGAGCGAATGAATCTGGTCTATTTGACATTTAATCTATGGTAAGTTATGAACGTCAATTTTTGAGAAACGATTTTGCAACTGCTGTATGGTCTGGTTGATGTTGAATAGAGTTGAGTATACCTATGGCAGTCCAACTCAATAAAAAAATGCTCAAAGAAAACCCCCTTATGCTGTCTTGAGGACATGATAATTCGATGGTGGATGTGAAAGTAAAGGTATCATTAAAAGATTGCATTACATCTGGTAATATATGCGTATAACTTAGTCATATGATTAAACTTCCTATATGGATGAGAATAGCAATCTTTCTAGAAGATACGAAACTTTGAAATCTAAGTTGACAGGCTATTGTTTTACGAAGTAAAAAAAAAATAACATAAGGCTTTTGAAAGGGTAAGTAGGTAAGTTATTTGTATATTTTATTTTTTTATTAATACATGTAAAAAACAAAACAATTTCGCAGAAAAAAAAAAGACCCTTTACATATTCAAGCATCCTAGGAATGAAATATCAATGTCTAATGAGCAAAAGAAGAAGATTGATATAGTTACAAGGAAATTACATGCGTTGCCTACTATTATTAATAGATTTGCGGATGATAATAGCGATTCCGAGATTACTGGTAGTTCAGTTATAATAAATAGAACAAACAGACTTAAGGAACAAGCGTTAACCATAGCCAACATTGAGGATAATGAAGATCGCAATGATAGACTAAGGGTAATCAAATCTAATTCAAAACTCCGATCAAGTTATAAAGATCGAAAGAAAGAAAAAAAAAAACGAAAGCTCATTGAATACGATTATGGCGACGAGGATGATGATTTAGACGATAAAAATCCACTAATACAACTACCGGAAACGAGATTGAAAGTTCAATATATTAGTGAAAATTCGGAAAAGATAACCAAAACGAGAATTTCGCCTTTTGTTTCTAATGACTATAGCGAAGATGTAGGAAGCAAAAAGCATCTATGCTCGTTGATATTAGAGAATTTTGACAATCTAAACATCATCGAATTATTTAATGAAGAAGCTAATATTTTGCAACAGCTACATTTGTTTCATTTATACATCTATTCTATAGTTCACGATCAAGATAAATTTTTCTTGGAAACAAATAACTGCCATTTCAATTCAGAAGTTTTCATTAAAATATTAAACAACTTACTACAAGTGAACGAATTAAATAATAATTTCAATGCAAAGTTCACACCGGGTGATAACATGGAAATTAAGAAAACGAGCATAAAAGAAAGAAGCATAGAGAAAATAGACGTGCCGTTTATTATATTGAAGAGGTTGGATATCCCTAACAAAAGTTAAAATGTGCTGACTAGCAATTCTTATTATTGACAAATTCATGATCATAATGTTATTTAATCGTCCACTACCAATTCGACTTTATGTCGCTCTTCCGGTATTTGACAAAATAGCATGGTCAGAGAAAGCAGGGGTTTTGCGGCCAACTGAATTGGTTGCCACAAACGTATTCAAAAACATATAAAAGGAAGTATTTATATGAAATGGAAAAGATAATCTTCTGTTCAAACAGTGATTGTATTGATATCTTTTTCAATAACGTATACAGTTACTGCTTTCGCTTTTCAGATTTGCTTTAAACTAGATTTGCTTTCGAATTTAGTTTATAATGTCCACTCGCAAGATGCATTATAACTTTATTGATGGAGAAAAATTCCCATTAGATACTGAAAAACCAACACCAGTTTACAAACACAAAGTTACAAAATCTGGTAACAAACATCAACGCAAACCCCATGTTAAAAGATGCTCAGTGTGCAAACGTCATGTTAAGAGATACTTCTGCTCTCAATGTATTCCAGGGCCCCCAGGGCCCCCAGGGCGGCCTGGACCTCGTGGGAGGCGAGGGCCACGAGGAGAAATAGGTGATCAAGGACCTAAAGGAGCAGCAGGTAGTCAAGGAGCGACAGGAGCCGTAGGAGAAATAGGTGATCAAGGACCTAAAGGAGCAGCAGGTAGTCAAGGAGCGACAGGAGCCGTAGGAGAAATAGGTGATCAAGGACCTAAAGGAGCAGCAGGTAATCAAGGGGCGACTGGAGCTATAGGAGAAATAGGTGATAATGGACCTAAAGGAGTTAGTGGTGGCCAAGGTAACACTGGGGGGAATGGTGTAACAGGTGACCAAGGGCCTAAGGGAGTTAGTGGTGGCCAAGGTAACACTGGGGGTAATGGAGTAACAGGTGACCAAGGGCCTAAGGGAGTTAGTGGTGAACAAGGTAAAACTGGGGCTAATGGCGTAACAGGTGACCAAGGGCCTAAGGGAGTTAGTGGTGAACAAGGTAAAACTGGGGCTAATGGTGTAACGGGTGATTCGGCTTAATGGTGACTATGGCCACGCTACCAATGGAAAAAGTTACCTTGATGGTGCTAACAAGACGGATCAGTACAAACAGCACAAGAAGGGTCTATGTATAATTCGGCGATTTAATTTCCCTATAAACTATTTCATATGAAACCCTTTCAATATCATGAACTACTGCAATAAGCAGGCGTAATAGTCTGATTGTTATGTATGAAATATTGAATGTTGAACTTTCAGGAACTAGGTGAATATCTGAATATAAAAATATAAATGGGATGATATATATATATATATATATATAGGCTAATTGAGAGTAGGCAGGTAAGTATTTATATATTTAATTAATACATGTATAATAAAATTCGTTGGAGCGGATGTTGAGGTATTACAATACCTCCTATAGTGATATACGAGGATTTAGTTCCGAGATGAGTTATAATAAATAGAAACGACAGGTTTAACGAACAAGCATTAACAATGGCCAACATTCAGGATAATGAGGACCGGAATGATAGACCATGGATAATAAAATTATAATTCCAAACTCCGATCAAATCATAGGGATGGAAAAAAAGGAAGAAGAAAACGAAAACCAATTGAGTAAGATTATGGCATGAAAATGTTGATTTAGACGATAACAATCAACTATACAACTACCAGAAATGAGATTGAATGTTCAATATAGTAGTGAAAATTCAGAAAGATAGGTGAAACGAGAAATTTTCCTTTTGTTTCTTACGACTACACCGACGATGTAGGAAGCAAAAAGCATTTATGCTCGTCGATATTAGAGAATTTTGACAATCTAAACATCATCGAATTATTTAATGAAGAAGCTAATATTTTGCAACAGCTACATTTGTTTCATTTATACATCTATTCTATAGTTCACGATCAAGATAAATTTTTCTTGGAAAGAAATAACTGCCATTTCAATTCAGAAGTTTTCATTAAAATATTAAACAACTTACTACAAGTGAACGAATTAAATAATAATTTCAATGCAAAGTTCACACCGGGCGATAGTATAGTGGCTGGAAAAAAGAATAAGAAAAAAAGAATTACTGAAAAGATAAACGAGCCGAAAAGATTAGATAATTCTAACACGAATTAAAATATGCTGAATATGATTCTTATTATTGACAAAATCATGATCATAAATGCTATTTAAATCGTCCTCTACCAATTAGACTTCATGTCGCTCATCCGGTATTTGACGAAATAGCATTGTTAAGCTAAGGGTCACAGAAAGCAGATCTCATCTCAATTCTGGTTTTGCGGCCAACTGAATTGGTTGCCACAAACGTATTCCAAAAGATATAAAAGGAGGTGTTCGTATCAAGTAGGAAAGGTAATTTTTGTTCAAATAGTTATTATATTAATATCTTTCTCAATAACATATTTTGCTTATTTGCTTTTTCGTCTTTCATACTAGTTTTGCTATCAAACTTCGCTTATAATGTCTTCCACTTATAATATTCAAGATTCGTTCCCACTTGAACCACTTCGCAAACCCAAAAATAAAAAGTGTCATGGTTGCAAAAAGTGCTTGGGTTACAAACCAGTCCCAGGACCAGTAGGACCAGTAGGACCAAGAGGGCCAAAGGGTGACCAGGGTGACAAGGGTGACCAGGGTGACAAGGGTGACCAGGGTGACCAGGGTATACAAGGGCCAATAGGACCAGCAGGACCAGCAGGATCAACAGGGCCAATCAACTTTCTGATAAATACGACCAACACGAATACTCACACCCAGACCCTTTCCAATACCGATACCAACGATACCACTACCCATAATAGCCATTCCAAGGATCGCCACGATGCCGATATCGATGTCAATAAGAAACATATCGATCGTCACGATTTCGATATCGATGTCGATAAGAAATATATCGATAAGAGCGATAATTCTAAGAAGTTCATTAAGAGCCATAACGACAATTC
>JAMYHY010000176.1:0-11688 GCA_024586305.1 Debaryomyces sp. S3305
AGTAAGTCCTCAAGCCATGCCATCGGGTCCCCCAACGCCGAATCTGAGTGCCAGGCGGGTGCATCCCCTTATCTCTGAGCAATCGAGCACGCAAAGGCTGGCCCTTCCTGGCTCCTCCTCCCTGGGTTCCCGTTCGTCGGGGTCTGCTTCCCACCCATCGCGCGTGCAAAAGCAGCCGCATCAGACTCAAAAAAAAAAAACTATGTTAGAAATTCTGAGGTAATCTAACGGTACGAGAGGTTATGGCGTACAGCGATAAGACAATTTTTAGAACCATTTCTGATGCAAGATTAAGTTACGAGCGTGCGATTTATCTTGTACAAAACACTGCATTGCAGTAATAAAGAATTACTAATTATGGTCCATATTTCACCCTGGACCATGAGATAATCCTTGAAGCTTACTCAATATTGCGATGAAGGATAACGAAACGGATATTTCGGAATAGTAGACTATGATCTAAATCTACGAATTTGAGGTGCGATTTCTGCCTGTAGCTACGATTTTCATTTAATTGTAAAGTTAAGCATACAAGCGAGCAATTTGAAAAGCTTTTTACGAAATGCGACATTCATATTACGAGGGTTTGCATGTCGAAAATGCTGCACCGCAATATAATTACTAATCATAATCCACGTTTGTCATCTTGGATGATAGAGTGAACCCTCGAAGTTTACTCAACCTTGCTATTAAGGGTGAAATAAAGTATTTAATGAGAAATAAATCCTGGCGTCACAAGTCAATTGCAAGAGCTAGCAGTGTCGGGAAGTATGAGCAGTATATTACCGCAAAAAATTTGTCGATATGGTGTTAGACGCTAAAGAAGGCCGGGGTCGTGAGTTTTATCGCAAGCTAATAGATGGTTCTTGGCGATATGGATTCGAAGTCGATGTCCTGTCAGAATCTGTGGAAAGAGTGGGGGCATATTTAAGGAATCCGATGCATGCAGCGAGGATCTAGTCTATAAGCCAACGGCCAGAAGCAGCATGATGAACAATTTAGCCTTTAGGACCTTGGTTAAAGACAGCTGGAATCGCATAAGGATAGTTAATGGAGATAAGGCTTTTGGGTATTGTGCAAGGTGTTGGGCAAAAGTGAATTATCGTGAGCAAAGCGAATGTAATCGGGAGGTTATAGTAGAAGTTCTCGTGCATGCTTATTATGAAAAGATGTCGTTGGCAGAGTATTTGGATATGCATCGGATTTCTATCCGTATTGGTACGGTATGTCATTTTATAGATTTCATGGTATATCGAGAGGATAATAATGAGCCGGTATTCTTTGATTTTATCGATTTTTTGATTAGGCGGTACGAAGCCATTGAATAAGCTGGTATATGTATCTTAGCAATTAGTTATAAGTGAGAATATTGAATATACAGTGTTCTCGATAAGTCGTAATTATTGATTTGGTGTGAAATTAGGTGAGTGGAAGTATGGGGATATTGGATTAAAAATGTCGAAAGGAATGCAAAAGCTGGTTTATGCTGAACTTATCTCTCCTTAAGATTTAACGAGTGCTTGCATAAAAAACTTTCGCCTTTCTATTCTCAGATTCTTCACGTAAAGCTTAGTTAAGTTCAATTCAATTGTAGAATCCGGACTCTTCTTTGAAATTTTGCTTTGAAACCCTGATGTGTTTTATCTAGCATGCAGCGCTACCAACTTGAAGGAAACTAGTTAGTAATAACATGTATTGTAATTAATTATCTTCTTCATATTAAGTTTTATTAACGTTATAGAACCTTACGTATAATTTTTTTTTTTTTCATTTTTACTTTGCTAACTCTTTATCTATATATCGCCTTATATTCTTATATTTCCTAACCTCTTTCTCGAGACGCAAATTACTTCATTAATACGTCAACTCTTGCAAAACTCGCTTATATATTCGACATTATGATATCTTACGGATATATGCATTTAGTGACCTATTTGATTAGCATTGAAATAGCATGATTAAAAAATAATAGAAATAAATTAATGATCAGGTAATATATTTGGCCTGCTTAAGTTTTTCTTTCAGGAAATTCATATATTTTTATTCCGTCTAACGGCTTACCTATTAGTTTCATTATTTTCGGTATAAGACCTCTACATTTCACATTGGGAGTCTATTCCCCCGTACGAATTCATATAGAATTCACCTTGTAAATCCGGATATTGTCCCTCATGAGCCTGATTTGCCCTTAGGCAGTACTTAGTAGACCTATTGTCTAATAAATAACTGTGTAATGCACTGTTCTTATCACCAAAGTATGCTCCATAAGCTGCGTCCTTCTTCAATTCAGATAGTCCTAAGTCAGATTCATAGTCTCCTGTAAAAGTTGCCCAAGTCATATCTACCCTCTTAACCATGCTATCAGTGGTATTACTTACAGCATTAAAGATTGTGTATTGTAAGTCAGTACCATCAGTATCAGTAGAAATACTCATATGGTGACCGTAGCTGCTAAACCATTCTAGTACTCTTGTTGAATGTAAATGTTCGTCATCCGTATCCCTAGACGACAAGGTGTTATTCTTGAAGAATGACAAGTTGATAGTTTGACCAATAGTAACATTATAGTTAGCTAAACTGGTAGTTAATTCATCTATGTCACTTCTTTTATTAATATCGACAGGTTGAGCAACAACATAATAGTTAGGGTCCGCATAAATAATATTGGCTAGCGCCCTCTTCGAATTAATTTTGTCTGAACCTGCTAAACCATAATGTATAAATGTGCCAACTAGCCACGTCATTGCTGATCCAACACACCACCAACCTGCTCTACCAAACGATTCAAAGATTGAAGCAATATTACATGTGAGAGACATACCTCTCGTACCTGCTGTTATCAATCCGACAGACATACCATACGACCCGTTTATAAAAAATTCTTTCCAAGTCAACCTCTTTGATAAAATATCAGTAGATGGAGAAAGAGCAGTACTTCGTTTGACTACTAATACCTTGTTTATTGTCTCTTTGCTGAACATAGATCTGTAGATGCTTCCTACCAAACATGCAGCCAAGAAAGCTATGATAAATGTTCTTAACACTTTTTTTCCGTTATCAGATAACATATTTTAAGTAATTATTTAAGTGGGAAATTGAAGACTGGGAAAAACCTAATCCTTGTAAATTACATCGGATCATTACAGCTATTTATACAATTACTCTAAAGTCGCACTCGTAATATTCTGTCATTCTGATAGACACAAATTTAAGCGGTTCACTTATCTTCCTGCATTACGCATTGGTTCTGAAAATTGCTAGAGCAACAAGAAAATCGTACATGAAGTCGAATTTTAGAATCTCACATTATGGAAATTATTCGAAACTTTATTTGAGCTCACTGTTTTTTATATTATTAGCTAAATTTGCAATATTAAATCTGAAGTATAAAATATATATGCATCTCATATTTGTTGTGAAACATTTCTCCGCAAAATCAGACCTCGAAGTATCTGTCCTATCAATTTAATGCACTTTTTATATTGATTTATTTTTAGGAATTTAATAACCTGATTTTTGCGCTATATGATGAGCACAAATTATGTAACATTGCATATTTATACGTTCATTTGTTTTCTTTTGAAGGTCCATGACGTCATGGCCCTTAAAAGAAAACGTGCATTTTAGATATTATATGTATGGCATTATTGCATTTAATTGGCTGCGAGGTAGACATCTATTACGTGAACAACCGATACTTCCGACAAAAATCATGTAAAAAGTGACAAGATATAAATGAAAGCTATTTTAAACTGGTCGCGAAGTGTAAAAATTGTAAACTGGTCTCACACTGAAAAAAAGTGCGCAAGCCAAAAGTGTAAACTGTCCCATTTCCAATTGTAAACTGTCTGTACTCTTTAATTCCTATGTATATCCAGTGATATTTAGATCATCATGTAGTATATAAGCGGCATTATCACCAGGTCTGACAAAAATCTGAAAAGATGAAAAATTTCCAAACGAAATTTTTGCAATTTCTCAAAAATATTCTTAATATTCACTAACATAACCGATATTCGCAAAAGCTTGAAAACTTGAACCATGTTGGATAGACCTCATATTCAACATTTATTCTTTTTCAACAATAGTAAATGAATATCATTTCAGCGCGGGTTTTTTTAGAAAAACTACTTTCTGAACATAGGGCGCTAAGAATTTCGCGGGTGGTAAAAAACTACAATGTGGGCAAAAAAAAGTTCAATGTGTCCCATATGTTTAATAATGTAGCATATTCTTGGAAATAGAGCATATTCTTGGAAATATCTTCCAGATGACAGAAAAATCATAAAGTTTTCCTTTTGCATTAAAACTCTGGCAGTGAAGTACGTATTTCCTCTTTATGCTAAATACCGAATATTATAGCCATATCTGCAGTTTTCACAATGTTCTAAATGCTGCAATTACTAGTTCACTCCCGCCAGATCGCACATATGTTAAACTAGTAAATGGTGGTGCGTGCATATAGCAAGGTGGTAACCGCCGAGTCGCGCACCAATACCCGCGGAGTGTGCATACAAGTGTATGCTTCGTCGAGAAAAGTTGATGTGCTGTCGCTTTACAAAGCATAGCTAACCACGTACCTAATCTAGCATGGAGCTGCATGGAATCAAAGTCATTAGTGTGGAAGACGCACCAGTATTGGTTTGCCGGGGCCGAATTGTCAACCCCTTTTCAAAGGAGTTTGCAATGAGGCTTCTACCCCAACTTATTCCGACCGAAGAACGACAAGACGTATTGGACGAGATCATGAACCACTTTGCGCTGTATTCGAAGGAACACTACTTGAGAAAACGCATTATGCCCACCTTAAAAGTGCACATCATATAAAGAACAGGTTCCTCCAGCATACCTTTGCTACACTGGGGTACACGATCCCCAACCAGAAACGAACCATGTCCTATTTCTACCGCAAAAAACTGTATTCGGAGAAGCCCATTGATATGTTTGATATTGGCAATAGAGCAGCTAGAGACAATAGCGAGGACAAGTTCTTGCGGTACATCCACGCGGAGGACTTCCAGGGCAAAGGGTACGCGCAGTATATTGCAAGTGAAAACGAAAGCGAAAGCGAGCCAGTTGTTGCAGTGGTCGAGACCTATATGATGAAAAAAAGAGATCACATGAGAGCCAGCCACAGAATATTCAGCAAGATGAGTGCAATAGGGATATTGAAGGCCAAATACATCTATTCGACAAGAGTGTTATATGCAAAGTTGGCCGGCCGGTTTTTCTATACGTTTCGGTAATGCCGTAATCGGCGAGGTTATTCGTAGACCAACGCCACTGGTGGTCGAACAAGCCATGCATGTCATGATGGAGACTTATGTTCTTGTCTCCAAAGACCCCAGCGAGAAGTTCCTACAATCCGTGTTTATATCATTGATGACTGGAGACGATACATTTGCCGAGTCGAGGGTCAGGGCAAAGACGCTTGACGCCATTAACTACTGCCTCAAGTTGGCTGCATCCGATTACATGCAAGCCAACAACAATGTCAACGATGTCTTGCTGGTGTGGTACGAAACAGTATACTATGATTTTGAGCATTACCGGAGCGTCCACCACAAGTTTAACATGACAACACCAACGTTTCAAACGAGGGTGGATGAACAGGATATAAGAAAGGCGGCGATTGGGGCAGTCAATTTCAGCATCGACGATCTTAGCAAATTGGCCCGCTGTTTGGTCAAGGACTACCGCAGACAAACTGAGACGTTACTTCCAAAAGGCGTAGTTATCGTGGACGATCTTTACGAAGAGTTTGAAGGAAATGCTGTGGAGTTAATCAACTGCAAGGATAGAGGATACAGTGTCTTCTTTGGAACATCAGCTATCAATGATATAGCGGCCAAATGCTTATTGAGGTTTCGGGATGCGTTGGGCGATCTCTGGGATAATCTGGGATACATGAAGATCATATTACAGAAGTTGATGAAGCTAAACTTGAACGTATTGGTGTGCATAATGATAACCTGTGGAAGTCCCTTTCGAGTGTCCGAGCTCTACACATTGACGTTCGCCAATCCTGTGGGGACGACACGTTCCATGTATTATTCGAACGGGCTCATCCAATTGAATATCCGTTACAATAAAAATACCCATAGCACGTTAAGGTCACCAACCATACCAAAGTATTGCCGCAGGATGTCTCCAAGATTGTGATTCATTACATTTCAGTGGTGAGATATTTGGAGATTGCCATTGTCGAGAGACACGGAGCTGACGAGATTTCCAGGGATATTAGTGAGCCGTCTTATCCTATGAATATAGACGACAATGACGATGAATCCGATAGAGAGGAAGCGGAGGCACTGACAAGTATTGCCGAGCGCCAGCCAAGAAAGGCAATGCTCCGGACACTAGTATTTCTTTCACCATTTGGCGTGAGGAAAGGCGCCCAGGCATTCACATTCTTGGAGCGGGCCAGTGAACAATATATTGGCGAAAGGTACACCCCACGACTTTTGCGACAGGCATTGGTTCACTTTACGAGATTACTCTTGACGGAGAACAGATACGGCGATACGGGATTTCTCAAACGCATAGACAAGCTAGCGGGGCACACCACGACGACTGCCGATATGCAATACGGTGTCACGCACACGAATTCGCTCCTACCCAGTGTTCCTGTAAACAATATCGACATTCGGATTTCTTTGGAGTGGCACAGGATATTGGGGCTAACTGAGAAAAATGTATAGGTTTTCCACCAAAAAGAGAACCGAGCGGTGTTGAAAGATATCATGTCTCAGTGCTATATCGGACGAGACGAAATAGACGCTATTGGCAATCGCCTTTATAAAGATTTCAATATTGGCACGCTAGATCACACGCATATGTTGCACGATGCCTGCAATTCAACGAGAGATATGTTGATCATCAGCCCTACGGGGTCTGGGAAGAGCAATGCATTTAAATTTCCCATTCTAGCTGAGAAAAAGTTAGGCCTTCCATTCGTCAGCTTCATCATATCACCATTCGTCAGTTTGCTTGAGGATATGAAAGTGAAGCTTTTTGATTTGGAGGAGCTAGCGGTGGCGATCTACGATCCTGATAAGGAATATGAGTATTATATTACGTGCGACATTGTCATCGTTCAGTTGGAAAAAGCGAAGGAGGCAGAAGGGCTAGTGCGGCATTTCCATCTGGAAAAAGTATTCAAGTATATTAGACGGTTGGTGTTGGATGAGGCGCATATTCTAATGGAGCATAAATCATTTCGTGCAGCGAGCATCATGAAAATCTCAGAGGTTTTCGGGAGTGGCGTCCCCAAGTTATTTCTTTCTGCAACGTTTCCTAAGCCGTATGAGTCCCGGATATGTAGAATGTTTGATATCAAGGATTGGAGAGTTCATCGCGGAGAGACCATCCGCAAAAATATCGCCCATATTGTTGGGCAAGATACGTTTGATGTGACGAGGGCATTGAAAAAGATATACGAATCGGAAATAAAGCCCAACCGAACGAAAGGAATCGTGTTTGCATATAAACGGAGTTTGGCGATAGAGTTGGCCCAGGATTTAAAGTGGATTGTGTTCCATGGAAATATGCTGCCGGGCGAAAAAGGTAACGCATATAGAGAATTTTACAGGCTTGAAGAGGGTATGGTAGTGGCAACGTCTGCATTCAGTCACGGAGTAGATTTAAAAAGAATCAGCCATGTAATAACGGTCGGTCAGGTTAATAGTATTATTGAATTCCAGCAAGTAGTGGGTCGAATGTGGCGCGGAGAACCAGAAAAGATAGGCCGCTCGTATATTTTGTTGCTGCCAGGCAGGATGCATGAGCATATAAGACCATCATCGTGCGTTAATGGCTCCTTGACGAGCGAATTAGATGGAAAAGAAGACGAAAATTGCAGATCTCTAGATTGTGTCAGTTGTTCGGTATGTGACGGGACCAAGAGAATTGATAGCGGAGCTTTCATGTACGATTCATCAGATTCAGATTCAGATTAAGACGAAGGAATGGAAGTTGAAGTAATAGAAGTCGAAGATCCTGAAGATGAATTGTCCGAATTGATATTGGAAACTAGTTTCCTCAATTTCTCTGACATCCGCAAGTATAGCTTGATCAACTCTTCTGGATCTTCTGACGGATCATCTCCTTCCTGAACCCTGCAACTATTTACTATTCGAGTCTCCAACCGCTCCAAATTTGATAACTATGAGTCAGCAAACAAATTTCTACGATATGGGTCAATTCTGTTAATGATTGGCAAAGTGTGAGCCAGTAATTCACTTTGAAAGATGAATCAACTGGGCGTGCACCCATCAAATTCACTCTCAAACCTACGCGACATTGTGGCTGATGATTCTGTCGCAACCTGCCGAATGGGGATATAATCGAGTTTCGAGATCCTCAAGCGGTGTATCGAGTTTCATTACACCAAAAGCGTCAGTACAGATCTCGAGATGTACCGTCTCGTTTACAATACCATTATACGGACCCTGGACGTTTCGGTGGCCATATCCATGGAGCATTACTACACGATTGCCAATTATCCGCCCTCTTTCAACGCGGCCAATGTGCTCTGGTCCCGTCATTTGGACCACGTCTGGCATCGGTTGGGATTAAATCGGCTGGTATTACATCGACTGGTAATATGTCGGAAGTTTATTAGTTTATAGTGTGAGGTTGATGATCCTGCTCCTGAGCCTGTTGTTGATGCGGATGTGGAAGTAGATGAGATGACATCCGATCTTTCAGTTGACGGCTAGTCCTGTGAGTGAAGAGGCTGAAGAAGCTGAAGACTTTGAGCCTGTGCGTCTTGAAATTGGCGGGAACGCCGCTTATGCCAATGACGAGGTTGATTCTATTTCCGATATGCTTATGGAAATTCCTCACATAGATTATGATCGGGCTGTAGGCTCTCCCGACTCCACCCCAGTTCCTACTTGTTCACCATCTCCTGTTTCAGTTGCGGCCCGCCTCCACCCTGCTCTTAAGCTCTGGTTCCTGTTTCAGCTCCCGACGCCCGTTCAGTGTCTGTATTTTTTATTACTAGGTTCTATTATTGTTTTACTAATTATGTTATTACTAACTAAACTCAGCTCATACATAGAGCTTGTGGTGGGTAGAAATAAGTTGGCAAACTTAGTTTGATTATGGATTTTCAATGCGGTGTATGTGATTGGGCCTGCGATATCGTTAGCATTAAAAGTGAGGTGAAAAGCAAGAGAAGCAAGACCGACTCGAAGTATTGCCACCACCTATGGCTGATAAATATAGTGTAACTTAGTGTGTTATTACTAGGGTGACAGACTACTTTATAAGGAATATAAATACACAGATACAGACACGCGCACCTGTCTATATCGGGCTAAAAATACAATTTAGGCTGAACCCTTGTGTCTTTGTCCACATATAAATAGTGTAGTATCCTCAAGAGTTGACTATCCGAAAGTCCAAAATATCAGTAAAACTTACCATGGCACCATCGCCATCTTCAGATATTTTGTTTTTAAAGAAACATGAGTACTATAATACCGGGGACTTACAATCAGTCCTTTCTCTTTTGCAAAGTAACGACTACAGTAGCTCATCTTTGAGTAATATAATACTAGGAATGATTGCATGATTGTGAATAAATGCCAAATGGCATGCGCATCAAGGAGTCTCAGTCATGGAAGAAAATCTAATAATTCAAGTGACATTCCTAAATGAAGCCATAAGTTCAACAGGCCAGGTATAATAGAGATGAATTTTGTTTCCAGTAATGACAAGTAATTGCGCTTTGATAAGAGTTTTGTTTAGAAAAGGCAACAACTGCACTGAGCTATTGTGCATGCGAGAATCCTTGCTACTTCTAACACATATAGAATGTGCGATCCATAAAACCATCGCCATGTTGAGCTATATTTTGTATTGATAATCCAACGTAGTATGCAATTTAATACAATGGAATACAAATATAATTGCCAATGACGATTGAAGGACCAATCTTTGTGTTATTTTGGTGGAAGTGAACAACCTGAAAAACCGGACACTTATAGCATTGAAATTCAAAAGCATGAGAATGGCTGCTCCAAAATAGTCTAATGTTTTCCTGAGCAAAGTATCTCTCATGTGAAACAAGGCGCTAAAGCCACCCTGATAAAGACCCACTATTAAGTATATATATTGCTATACATAATAAATGCGTCATTTCACACTTGTAATTCTTATTGTATTGAGTTAAAATCTTGGTGAGACTGTTGAAGTTGGTATAATAATTGCCGATTGAAAATATAGTCAGAATAACTTCCGTCATCCTCAAAATACGCCTGAATGGCCATTTACCATGGAACTGAACCATAGGTAATCCTGATAATTCACGTTGATTTGTTACAAGCTGTCGACATTTATATTCACAATCAGCATACTATCCCACAGAAGCACTGTTCTCGTTATCCATGACAATCTGTCAGGATATTCGCTGTTGGGGACTTTACACAATGATGCTACGTTCAACAAAATTCATGTATCTGCTTAAGTTAAATTTCTTTGATAAATTTTGGATTATGTGGCAGCTCAAATAACGAGAGACATAAAAATCTTGATTTTGATTCCGTTGATTATACTATGGGATATATGATCTTAAGTCAATTAGGATAATCAAGAAAATGAAGTACTTCTTGGTGAGGTTGGTGGTGATAACAATGATGGAGTGGTAGTAATTCTTCCTCAGAAGAGGTTTTCTGATGGTATGAGTACACAATCATATTAGTGCAACAGTCACGAAGATAGTGGTTATCCATAATCAAGACTGTCATTTTATGAGTGTTGTCTTTTCCTTGAATGCTTTCGTGGAATGTTTTTTGATAGACTGTAAAAGCTAATCTGATTATAGATTTACTACGAGAAGCATTCTACCCGTCATCATGTGCTCGGGTATTGAAGACGATAAATGCGATCAAACCAGATTCGGAGATGCTCTTCATCAAAGAGTCAAAAAGTTGAATGATTGCAACTTTTCTTTCAACCTCAGAAGCAAAAGGAAAATTGAATACTATCAATGGCACAGATCCAGATTGTAAGAAGAACCGAATAATCCTCAAAGTTTGTTCCGCAAACGTTGGTGCGGCACGGGTAAAATACCAAAATTTTCTTCCGCCCCGCAATAGGCGCCCACTATATATTACTGCAATAAAATACCCCTCTCCATTTTTTATGTCAAATTCTGATGGGGGATGAGACATTCCACCCACCTAGTAATAATTATATATAATTCAGGATATTTTCAACAATTTAAGTTGCTTTGGATTATTGATATTAAGAATGAATAGAGAAACAACGAATTTTAATGCCTGGGCAGCCAACCCACTTGAAACTAGAAAGGATGTGGCTGAAGCGCTTCAACAACAAATAGAGCCTTTAATTCCAGCGTTCACTGTAGATGCTGCAAGAGTTAGTTTAGCAGACACCTCTGCGGCTTTCCGCATGGAATCAGCTGAATTAGAAGGGTTCGCCAGACCGCTATGGGGTATTGTACCTTTCGTATACGGTGGAGGCGATTTCAAGCATTGGGATATGTATAGAAAAGGTATTTCAAATGGAACAAATCCAAATCATTCGGAATACTGGGGGGAAGTTAATGATTTTGATCAACATATGGTGGAATTAGCAGCTATTATACCCTGCAAATGGGTGCGTCCTGGTAAATCCTATACAAAATGTGCACTCCGTGTTTTGTTTACTTTTACCGGG
>JAMYHY010000177.1:0-11223 GCA_024586305.1 Debaryomyces sp. S3305
TGGTCTGCAGCACCAATCGTACCTACCTTTATAGAATCAAATCCAAATTCTGACGATGAATTGGATATTGGTAATGGTCAAGATTATCAAAGTAACATTGAAAATTTTGATAGTTCGTTCGATTCTTTATTAATAAAACAAAATGATCATCATGATCCATTAAACAGTATCGAATTGAGTGATTTAGTAAATATTGATGACTTTTTATCAATTTAATTTTTGGGTTTTTTTCATGTCACAGTTTATTTCGTTTGGTTTAATTTATTTCCTTTGAAAACATGGGTTTGTA
This sequence comes from Debaryomyces sp. S3305, assembly GCA_024586305.1. Classification (NCBI taxonomy): domain Eukaryota; kingdom Fungi; phylum Ascomycota; class Pichiomycetes; order Serinales; family Debaryomycetaceae; genus Debaryomyces; species Debaryomyces sp. S3305. The sequence goes on from JAMYHY010000177.1 coordinate 290, forward strand.
TTGATTTGAATATTCCACTAATGTAATTTCTCATGAATACTTCAATAAGATGGGGCTAATAAATCTACGTGCTTTTTCAGCAGAATTAAGCATATAAATATTTGGCGCGCCTTAACTGTGCAGCGACGATTTATATGTCTTCTTTATGTTGAATTCAGTACTGAGGTATTATGCCTAATCATAGAGGAGCATAATTGTGAAATTTGGATATTCGTAATAGTATATAAGATTTTAATAAATATTAGGTATTTTAATGAGTGTAGTAGCAATCAGGAGATAGTGGTTCCTGATTCGATAGTTTTGTGTAACCGCTTATATTCTGGGCTGATAAGGACTATTCAAAAGTATACTAGCCACCAATAAATGGTCCATATGTTAATATAATGACAGCAATAACGTTAAATGATCTAGGAGAAGATATTATATGTTCCAATATAGCAATTCATTTATCACCTGAAGATATTTTTTCTTTATCTTTGGTATCTCATAGTTTTTATTGCTACTTGACGACTAATGACATCTTTCATCTTTTATACTTGAAAAAATTTGGATCTAAACCGACCCCATTGAATTTGTCAAGTTACAATTGGAAGGAATTGTTCAAACTAAGAAGTTCTAGTCAAGCAAAACTATATACATGGGGATCATCACAATTAGGTAGATTGGGTTACTTATTAAGAGATGCTCCACCGGAAAATATTACAAATTCTGGTATTCTGAAAAACGTTCATACACCAACGAATTTGACTACTTTCAATGGATTTGTCATTAGTGATATTAGTGCAGGGGGGTTTAGTTTTCAAATCCTTACCAATGGGGGGGACCTATATTTTACAGGTGCTAAGTGGAATAAGGGAGAGAGGTCTACTCTGACTCCTGGTCCATTTGAAACCTTTGATTATAAGTCAGCTGCTGCCTCAATTCCGCGTGTTGAAAGCCTAGGCTCTAGAAGATCATTGAATGGTATTCTGATGCCATTTATGGGGAGAAGATACGACAGGGATATCGAAGCACCAACATCAACCCCATCTTCTGATAGACAGACAAATCCAAATTTAACGAAGCCACCTGATCAATTAGATTTAAGCCTACCTGATTCTACAGGATCTTTGATGAAGCATCGAAGGAGAGTGAAAGAAACAAATTTTGTCACGAAACTATTATTGCCCGAAAACCCTGAATTTCCAGACAGATATGTCACTTCAGTATCAAGTGGGAGAGAACATATTATTGCTATTGATAACTACCAAAATATAATTTCCTGGGACACAGGAAATACTACTAATTTTGGAGTCCATATAAAATTTGAAGGATTAAGATATGACTCGATACATAAAATTTCTGCTGGTTGGAATTTGCTGGCGTGTTATATCAATCACATTGGTATCATTGTTTGGTATTCTAGGGCTCCTGTTACGAAAGAATCATTTGAGGCTAATACCATGATTTCAAACGCAAATTACTTAGTCGTTCCTAATACTGATAACTGTAAAATCGATGATTTCCATTCAGGTTGTGATTTCATATTATATATAAAAGATGGACTGTTAATGCGTTTCAATTTGCACACTTATGGGTATGCGTCCGGATCTGTTGATAGGAATTTGGTGGAAGATCCGTTCCCTGTGTTGGGATTTGATAATTGGTTGAATAATTATAATATAGATAACAACGGTAAAGCGTCGTTCACCAAAATTACTGGTTGCTATAATAGCTTTTCGATCTTTACAAATGATGGCATGGTATTAATAGGAAATAAAGCTTTAAGTGAGGAAGAGTCGGAAGAACCCCCGATTATCATACCTCAGCTTCAAAAAAACCATATAATACATGTGGTAATAGGAGACTATCACTACATGGCCTTAACTGATGAAGGCGATTTATATAGCTGGGGTACTGAGTCAAGCAGATGTGGCTGTCTAGGTTTAGGTGCAAAAGATGAGTTTGTCAGCCAAAATTCTAATAATTTGGTTACAGATTTAGGTCCAGGAAAAGGTATGGTAGTTCACACCCCAACATTGGTCAAATCACCTTCTCCTGGTGGAAAATGGCTAGCTATTACTGCATCTGGTTGGAATTCAGGCGGTATATATGTCCCGAAGTAGTCTATATGTCGTATAATTTAGAAGTATTTGTGGCCGGGTAATTGAAAGTCACCCTTATTCCCTTCAAAAATTCTTTACGCATACGATATTGATGATCAAATAAACTGTAAAGGCAAAACACAAACGATATTGATTATAAAAGCATTGATTTGGATATAATCTTACATGCTATAAACCTCAACTAGTCAATTAATTGCAATCTAACTTATAACTTAGCTTTTTTTCTTATATTTTAAAGTATTTGAAGTCCTACACTAACAAAATACCCGACAATATCCCATATCCAATTCCAATAGTATAAGATTAAAGGGGAACTCACGAAACTACTTGTAGACAATAATTAACTTTCAGAAATGTCTCAATATAGTCCAAAGATGAATAACAATAACAACGACGATAACAATCTTTTAACCCCAACACAATCGCATCATTCTGCTCATACCGTCACAACAAGGAAGAGAAGGTCATCATCAATAATCCAGCATCTTGAGCCAGATACTTTAGAGACAAAAATTGATCAATCGTTAAATCCTAATGTTAATGCTAATTGGGTTCATTCTAAAGGTGCATGGGTCATTCACATCGTATTGATCTTATTTTTGAAGATATTTTTCAACTTTATAACAGTATTGAATAATGATTGGAAATGGACATTGACCAATTTGACGTATAATATTGGATCGTATATAATGTTCCATCAGGTAAAAGGGACTCCTTTTGAATTCAATTCCGGTGCCTATGATAATTTGACCATGTGGGAGCAAATAGATAATGGTGACCAGTATACGCCAACGAAGAAATTTTTGATGCTTGTACCAATCAGTTTATTTTTGATTAGTACTCATTATTCCAATTATAATTTGAATTTGTTTATTTTGAATGGGGTCAGTTGTTTATGTGTCGTTGTCCCAAAATTGGCGGTATCACATAGATTAAGGGTTACCTTATACTAACGGATATTTTTCTTATCCCTATAAATGTTAGAATACGGTATCATAAGGTATAGAAGTATGCTAAGATATAGCTATATTGCAGTATAGAGGTATAGTGCAGTACATTAGCGTACGAAGGTATTACCTATCATTCGGACTACATACTGTGTGATATGCTCTTTAGTAATACCGTCAGGTAGCACTAATGGTTATGTTTTTACTTTATTGATTAATATACAATACAACGCATGTAACTCGTAGTAGGAATATTCCATCTAGAGATCAATGTAATAACTTTATCGCATATTTAATAGCATTAATTATAGTGACTCCGCTGACTGACTCGGACTTGATAAATATTAATGAGCACAATTGCGTGATAGATTAAAAAATTTATTGCTATCTTTTTCGAAGACAACTTTCAAATTGTTAGTTAAGTAATATTTCCTTTCTAAAGATACTCCTCTATTACAATTAGCAATGCCATACGCATTATCAGAATCTCACAAGCAATTAGTCGAAGGACACTTGAAGGACATTGATCCTGAAGTTGATCAAATTATCAAGGATGAAATCGATAGACAAAAGCATTCCATCGTTTTAATTGCCTCTGAAAATTTTACTTCCACTGCTGTTTTTGATGCTTTAGGAACTCCAATGTGTAACAAATACTCTGAAGGTTACCCTGGTGCCAGATACTACGGAGGTAATGAGCAAATCGACAAGATGGAAATTTTGTGCCAAGAAAGAGCTTTGAAGACCTTCAATGTTACTTCTGATAAATGGGGTGTTAATGTTCAAACCTTATCTGGTTCTCCAGCTAATTTACAAGTGTATCAAGCTTTGATGAAGCCTCATGAAAGATTAATGGGATTGGATTTGCCTCACGGAGGACATTTATCTCACGGTTATCAAACCGACTCTAGAAAGATTTCAGCTGTTTCGACCTACTTTGAAACTATGCCTTACAGGGTTAACTTGGACACTGGTTTAATTGACTACGATATGTTAGAAAAAACTGCTGTTTTATTCAGACCAAAAATTTTAGTTGCTGGTACTTCAGCCTACTGTCGTCTTATTGATTACAAGAAAATGAGGGAAATTGCCGACAAGGTTGGTGCTTATCTTGTTGTAGATATGGCACATATTTCCGGTTTAGTTGCTGCTGGTGTAATTCCCTCTCCATTCGAATATGCCGATGTTGTCACTACCACTACCCACAAGTCTTTAAGAGGTCCAAGAGGTGCTATGATCTTCTTCAGAAGAGGTGTTAGATCTATCAACCCAAAGACCGGTCAAGAGATCTTATACGACTTGGAAAACCCAATTAACTTCTCCGTCTTTCCAGGTCACCAAGGTGGTCCTCATAACCACACCATCGCAGCTTTAGCCACTGCTTTGAAACAAGCCTCGACTCCTGAATTCAAGCAATATCAAGAGCAAGTATTGAAGAATTCCAAGGTCTTAGAAGAAGAGTTCACCAATAAGGGTTATACTTTGGTTTCTAATGGTACCGATTCCCATATGGTTTTGGTTTCCTTAAAGGATAAACAAATTGATGGTGCCAGAGTCGAGACTATTTGTGAAAAGATCAATATTGCTTTAAATAAGAATTCTATTCCAGGTGATAAGTCAGCATTAGTTCCAGGTGGTGTTAGAATTGGTGCCCCAGCTATGACCACTAGAGGCTTAGGTGAAGAAGATTTCAAGAAAATTGTTTCTTATATTGATTTTGCTGTCAATTACGCTAAGGAAATACAAGCGAACCTACCAAAGGATGCTAACAAGTTAAAAGATTTCAAAAACAAGGTTTTGAATACCGAAGATGAGAAGTTACAAGCTGCTAAGAAGGAAATTTCCCAATGGGCTGGTGAATTCCCATTATCAGTCTAATTCAGTTTCCTTAGACTTATTTTAATATAAGTAAGTTTATGAAATATATGAAGTATATATAAAATTAATCAATAAGATGAGAATCTTTAAAGATGTCAGACAATTTACCTTCGTTTGTCCATCTTTTCAAATCCTCTTCAGTACCTAAAAATTTTCCATTGAAGAAGATCGTTGGAACCCATTTTCTACCTGCGATTTCTGTGAAGGCTTTCTCTAATTGCTCTGCCTCCTTTTGATCTTCAAACTTATCTAACTCGATGACGTAAATTTTTTCTTTAACATTGTACTGATTCCAAATCTCATAGGTATAATGGCAATCAGGACACCATGACTTAGATAGCATTAAATATGGGTGGTTAACTATCAAGTTTTGTGCTCTTTCAATATATTCCTTTGACATCCTTATACAATTTTCTTGAGTTCCTTAGTCCATATAGAAGGAAGCCAATGGTGGAAATTATGCGATGAAATAAATTTCCCGTGCAAATCGGACGCTCCACTCCGTTCTCCGTATACTCCGAACAAGGAAAACCTATTCAAACTTCGAAATCCTCTCATGATTAACATATAGACATTTATTAATAGCCTCCATACAGAAGCATGTATTATGACTTTAATTGCTCCTTCGTTGAATTGTTAGAATTAAGAACATGCCATGTCAAAAAAATGGCCTGACGGCTTAAAACTGCTATTACCCTGAAATTTCGCGTTGGAATTAATAAAGTGAAAGACCCCGAAAAAGCATTCTCTTCCTCTATTTCTCTGGTATAAAAATATAAAAAACCAATTATGTTAAACTTAAAATTACAGACTGCAGTTGACGATATTGTGAACCAATTCACTGTTACTGAAGAATTTCTTCAAGATGCGACTAAGGAATTTACTAAATCAATGGATACTGGTTTGCAAAATATTGCGTCAAAAAGAGAATACATGCCAATGATTCCAACGTATGTCACTGGTATTCCTAATGGTAAAGAAAAAGGCTTGTTTCTAGCAGCAGATTTAGGCGGTACTAATTTTAGAGTCTGTTCTGTCAATCTTCATGGAGACCACACTCATGAATTAAAGCAATCAAAATACAGTATCCCATTGGATTTGATGAAGAACTCTACAGCCGATAGTTTATTCTCTTTCTTGGCCAAAAAGGTTGAAACATTTTTGAAGGATAATCATGATGATCTTGGAGCAGATGAGCAATTAAAATTAGGTTTTACTTTCTCTTTCCCTATCAACCAGACTGCTTTAAATAGGGGTACCTTGATTCGTTGGACTAAGGGATTCGATTTGCCTGACTGTGTTGACAAGGACGTAGTTGAGTTATTACAATCCAATATTGACTTGTTAGGATGTAAAGTCAATGTGGTAGCATTAGCTAATGATACCGTTGGTACATTATTATCGAGAGCTTATTCCAATAACCCTGAGGAAACTAACGCTAACACTATTGTAGGCGCTATCTTTGGTACTGGTACTAATGGTGCATACTTTGAAACCCTTGATAACATTCCTAAATTAAAATCTACTGATGTTCCAGAGGGTGCCAAAGGTATGGTAATTAATACAGAATGGGGTTCTTTCGATAACACTCTTAAAATCTTACCTAAAACTAAATATGATGAAATTGTTGATTCAGAAACTGCTAATAAAGGATTCCATTTATTTGAAAAAAGAATTAGCGGAATGTTTATGGGAGAAATTTTACGTGTTTGTTTGATAGACTTATTTCAACGTGACCTTATCTTTGTTGATTTATATAAATCTAGAGGTGGTTCATTACCACACAGATTATCTGAAGAATGGTTATTGTCTTCTGAAGTTTTATCTTACTTGCAGATTGATGATTCAACTGACTTAAAAATGTCTGAATTAATATTAGAGAACGAATTAAGATTACCTACTACTAAGGAAGAAAGGATAGTTATTCAAAAGTTGACACAAGCTATTGCCCATAGAGCTGCTTATCTTTCTGCTATACCTGTTGCCGCCATACTCAATCGTGTCAAGGGACAATTCTCCACCGATAATAGGGATTTTGAATTCGGTTGTGATGGTTCTGTTGTTGAGTTTTATCCGGGATTCCAGGCTTCTATTTTAGAAGCATTAGAAATAATCAATCCATTGGAGGGAGAAAAGAAAAAGGTCCACTTAAGAATTGCCAAAGATGGCAGTGGAGTTGGAGCTGCGTTATGTGCCAGTACAGCAAAATAATGCTTCATGTATTAATTTTTTATAGTTAATTCAAGTAAACCATAATGTTGTATATCCTAAGTGTGTTTGTGTAGTCCCTTGAGTCTGGTTTAATAAATTCCATTTAACAATAACAAGCAATTTTTTTTTTGTATGTTCATGAATATTTGCTCTAACAAAATTTTTTAGACTAAATTTGCTATTCATACTACTGAGTAAGAGCCAGACTATAATTTTATTTTATTGTTTAGCAACGAGAGATTAAACTACTTATCTTGTACTAGATCAATAAGTATCAAAGACGGATTAACCTGAGAATAAACAAACTATACTAAAAAAGGGGGGTATTTGCCATAAATGGCATTTGAACAACAGGTTTGTTGTAGTGAATTCTCAAAAGCAACATACATTTCATTATCATTCTCAGTTAATCAATTTATCAGTGTTGATTACAATATATAATTTATTTAATCTCTATATAAATCCAGTATCTTAGGAAATCTAGCGACTTCGTTATATAGTGCAAGACTTCCTACAAGAATGGGATTACTTCTCCGATTAGTAAATAACCAATGAGAAGACAGAATCCTGTAAACATAAGGCTCTACAATAGCCTGTTGTCAGAAATGGAACCTATCCAATGATATCTAGAATTGCTATAAGGCAAACGTAGTCTTCATCATATAACAATGAAGAATCAGACTGCATTTTGATTTTACTATTATATAAATATAATTTGCAGCCGCTTAATATATATTTTCTCAATTTATTCTGATTTCTCATAAAATAGAGTAAGATATTTCAACATCTCTTTTAATCCTAATTCTTGTCATTCCAGCAAGACCTCTAAAGTCCTGGAATGTAATTTTGTTTAATCCTTTCTTAAGTATGTCTGCAATTTGTGAATGGGGGTGCCAATCTGATAGATTTCTTTCTTTCTATATGCGCTCTTAAAAAATGATGGCGTATATCAATGTGCTCAGTGCGCAGGTGAAACACATGATGATCTATAAGGAGTATTCACGAGCATTATCTTCATGGTTTATATCTTCAATCAATATTGAAATATTTGGTGAATATTTTCATTAAGGAAATATTTATTGAGAAAACAATTTATAGTGAGCCATACATTCTCTGAAATAAAATGTAAACCGGTTGCAAAATCAAATAAAAACTTGAATGCGTTATCAAATCGAATACCAGAGTGGATATTACCATTCTTAATTACTAGGGTGACATATGAATTGGTGGTAATTCAATTAATTAGACTTTACCAGATTGATTTAAAATGCCGATGGTCGTGGCAAATATCAATTACCATTAATGGTAAAGAACGGATTTGATTAATCCTAATCTTCTGCGATATAAGGAGGTCAATCTGAATACTTCTCAGATTGAATTTTATAGACTAAGTAATTATATTTGATATTATTGATTGTATTGTGTAAAACTGAAAAGAATAAAACGAATACTGAAATGAGTTTCCCTTTAGAGAAGTTACTCCAAGAGGTTATAAACCGCTCTTCGTACTTTACTTTTCCCGAAGAAAGTAAATTAGTTGGGATTGCTAACTACAAAAAATGGGCTGAAATGATGGTTATTCAGCTGAAACAATTCTATTGTGATTTGGATATGGTGCTTGAGGGTCGTTTCGATGAGATCCCTGACGTAGGCTACTTGGAACCAAGTGATAAGGCTAGAATCTTCTCGTTGTACAACACGATTATTGGTAACTTGATGAGAAATGCTCTTACAAGTAATCTTCATCGCTATGTGTCCCAGAAGCAGCCTAAAGGTCTAGATATTTGGAATTGTCTTTTTGACGACTATGGACATCTGACTGCGCAGGAAGAAGCTGATATGCTTCTGGAATTGTTTATTGACCTTTTCACTCTGAACATTTCTTTGACTGATAAAATGAAAATGTTGGAAACTACTAATTCCGATGTTCTTCCTTTTACTGAAGCCAAAAGGATTTGGTGCTTTTATGCAGTGTGTGACACTGCTTTGCGTGAAAAGCTTCTTCAAGTCTATAAGGATGACCCTACTAGATTTAATTGGCTGACTGTTAAAAAGCAGTTGGGAACTGTTATAACAAAAGCTAGTTCTGCTCTTGAACCTGCTGGTACTGGTGCTGCAAGCCAAGGTAAAATTATGATTCAGTCCAAATTGGTCTGTTATAAATGTGGTGGCATTGGCCACAAAGCTAATATGTGTCCCTCTGTTAATGATGTTGACTATTGTTAGAGTAACATTTCCTAATTACTTTATATTTGACTATTTTAAACATCATTGACCAGATTAAATTAGTCATATGGTCCATTACTACTCATTATAGTACAAACTAGATTATCATTAATCTAATCTATTTACAGCCATAATCAATTACAATAACTGACAACCTTCAGTTATTGGAAGTATCATATTATACTTAGTTTCTAAATATACTAAATAATAGGTCGAACAGACCTCCTTATATAGTGACAAAATTAGGATTACACAACAGATAACAATAGAACTGTATACTATTGTTCCGTTCAAATATCCAGGAAGAAATTGTGAGACAAGGTGACATGCATATACACGCATATATATATTGCAACAACGTTAGATCACTTTAGTAGACTTAACTTCTTCACTAAAATATTTCAACATCTCCCCTTAATCCTAATTCCTGTCATAAATTAACTCTTTAAATTCAATTTTATTTCACATAGCTGTTTAAGCAATCAAATCCATTCGATCAGGTACAGGCTCAATTACGAAGTTACACATTTCAAACCTGATCAGCAAAGACAAAATGTCAACCACACACAGTACTTCTCAAACAGCTCCTTGAACGCTTATTCAATACAAAATCAAGACAACATAGCCACATACAGGCTCTCACAAATGGCCTCCTGGCACATTTTGTCTATATCAGACATGAATCACACTCAGGCACTTTCAAACAGGAAACACTCAGTTAAATTTGTTTAGGATCAATATTCGATTGATATTCAGACAATTCACATATACAATTTAATACAGTAGTCTAATTCGACTATCATACTGAACTTCCTTGGTCAAAAGAGCATTGCAGTCTATTTCTTTCTCAGAAAACAGGACCACCTCCTAGTGTATCCTTAATAATAAATTCATTCAACATCAGCAGTTTGCAATTCAGAAATAGCTTAACAGTCTCATATCTATTAAGCATAGTCAGGTAATCAGAAGTCCATTTGAATCCTTCAACTACCAATACAGTCTTGCATCTATCAATTTTAACACTGTAGACTGTTTTATACAAATTATGTAGAACAATCCTATCTGGTTCAATCATTCTAGTACCAATCAGCAGAAGTAATTTTTCAAATTCCCAACTGCTTCCAGGATTACAGATCAAGTTAGCTTCTTCTGATCCCTGATCGAATTCACATAGTGTTATATCTACCAATATCGTTTTGGTAATACCTTTCATACACGATGTAGGATAGTGAATACTAACTTCGCTATCCATATTTATTCATTTATATTTGTAATTCAACATGCTTATAGATTATTGATATGCAGTTATGATCTCTCAACAATAATAAAATAATCTTTCACACTAACTTCAACTCTGAATCGAAGTAACATAAGCATGTGATAAAAACACGACAGAAATAAGCAAGTCCTCTACGAAAAAAAAGGAGCCTGAACTGCATATTCAGGACTTTGCAGATGGTGCACTCCACACCATAAATATACATAATAAAATCAAAGAAGAAATCCTCTAACAATACGAGGCGCCTGAATCAGCATATTCAGGACTTTCAATCTTTTAAAAAAAAAA
>JAMYHY010000178.1:0-10774 GCA_024586305.1 Debaryomyces sp. S3305
AAAGCAGCTAATAAACCAGCAACGAAGACTGGGACAGCCTTGTTGTTAGCAGCACCTTCAGCAGCAGAAACTTCAGCAACTGAAGATTCAGCAGCAGAAGTAGATTGAGCAGCAACAGTAGATTGACCTGCTGGAGTGGTACCGGCTGGAGCTTCACCTGCTGGAGTGGTACCGGCTGGAGCTTCACCTGCTGGAGCAGAACCAGCTGGAGCTTCACCTGCTGGGGTGGTACCGGCTGGAGCTTCACCTGCTGGAGCAGAACCGGCTGGAGCTTCACCGGCTGGAGTAGTACCGGCTGGGGCTTCACCGGCTGGAGTGGTACCAGCTGGGGCTTCACTGACTGGACAGTAAGTAGTGTAAACAGTGTCGTTTTCAGTGATGGTAGTAACACCAGTTGTGTGGACACCAGTGGAACAAGCATTGTCAGAACATGAAGTAATGGTAACAACAGCGGTTTCAACGTTGGTCTTAGTTTCTTCGCCACCAGCTGCTGGGCTGGTTTCAGCTGGAGCAGCAGAAGTGTTTTCACCTTCAGTCAATGGACAGTAAGTGGTGTAAACAGTTTCATCCTTGGTGACAGTGGTAAGACCGGTAGTTTGAACACCAGTGGAACAAGCATTGTCAGAACAAGAAGTGATGGTGACAACAGTAGTTTGCAAGTCAGTAGCGGTAGAGGTACCGTTAGTGTATGCAGAGGAAGCACCTAAAGCTGGAGCAGCAGCAGCGGATAATAAAACACCTGATGAGAACTTCATTTTATATATTTGTATTGATTAAGTTAGTTGTTAAGCGAATGAATAACTATAATTAATTCTTATAAAATTCTAAATTCCAGCCTGATATTCACATCTTTTTATACCATTCCGTTACCAGCTATGTGACGACGTCCACAACACGCTTTGGAGAGGCTATGATTCACATTCACAATTTTACTATTATACTTCAAGTATCATAACTGGTAAATAAATAGTTAATATCCCAGATTTTGCACCTGATTGTTCTATTGCATTACCAATTAGAGACAATTTCCCCATGTCATAACCAGCTACATTTCGGCTAATTTTAATTCTAGAATAACAACATACACGCTTAGGAAGCAAAATTGCTATAGAAACCGTTTCCACTAACAGCTTTTCCTGATAAATTTTGAGCCATCGAACAGGTGAAACGCGCTTTTCCTACTGGCGACCAAATTTCTTATGCACCATTGCAACAATTCGCTATTTCGGATCGTACAATTTAACCGGATTCGACGGACAGGGGAAATTCGCCTAAAAAAAAAGGGGTCATTAGTCTAGGTGACACTTGCTGATTTGCTTGTTTATAGTAAGGATTTTGACTGCATAATGACTACTTATGACAACAAGTGACGTAAGCGAATAAAGCCTTGGGAAACCATGAAGAATTTCAAAAACCATTCAATTGTGAGCATATGACTGAGTTCACAAACACGAGACTGAATATAGGTGTTGAGCGCTTCTTAGCAAGCGTTATTTCTGTTAATAACACAATACCTACATTGTAGATTAGAAACACAATATTTATGAAAACGGTAACGCAGTTGTCTAAAAGAGACATTTGAACGAATGTAGGATACCAGATGTTGTAACCATGAGATACACTATACAGCATGTAAGAGAAAAAAGTGGCTAGAGGCCCGTGCGAGAATCAAGGTCATGACAGACTTCATTAAGCAAGGGCTAGACATTTTAGGAAGTGTATCGGACGGATAGGAAGACTAAATTGACAAGGCAAAAAAGTGTAGAATGTAAAAATAGAAGCCTTCGAAACTTATGCCTTCAAAACAACTTTGTAGGTTGCGATTTCAAAGCCTCTCAATCTAATCGATACACTGCCCTCGTGAAGCGGAATTTCTTCGCTTTCTTGTTCAAGGGCATTTGTCTTGAATATTTTGTCGACTGGGAGTACGTCGAGGTCGAACTCTAATTTGCCTGAGCTTGAGCCACCTAACGACTCATATATTCTAATAATAAGTGATTTTTGGCCCTTGTTTTTAATCGGGATGTTCTCATGCAACGAGACATCTTCGTCGTCTTCTGATCTCTTTAAATGGGACAAGACAAGACTTCCTCCGTCAGTCAATTTAATCGAGCTTAGCAATTCTGGCAATCTTGTAGAATTGACCCCATGGCATAATTTATGGTTGAAATTGTAACCCAATTTAACGGTATCTGAGCCCAAAGGACCGTAATGTGGATATAAAGCATACTCAAATTCATGTTGACCCATATCTGCCTTGTCATCAGGAGCCTTAGCTGATCTCAACAACGATAATGTCATCAAATTTCCACGAATTGATCCACCGTACTTACTGTTATTCAAAATAGATACACCGTAGTTGAACTCTGACAAATCCATAAACTTGTGGTGGCATACTTCGAACTTTGCGACATCCCAACTAGTGTTATAATGAGTAGGTCTTGAGGTTAATCCGAATTGTGTCTCATAATTGGCTTGTTGAGATGTATAAACAGTTGTTGGAAATTGTACCTTCAAGAATTTGTATGTCTCGTGCCAGTCAACCTTAGACTTAAACTTAATAAAGCTGTTTTGCACCGCTTTAAAATCAGTCAATCCTTCAATTGAAACAACAGTCTCAATAGAAGATTTATCAGAAATGTGTGTTTTAATTAACACTGATGACTCTAATTCATTGTTAGTTAATATACTAACTTCATTCTTCGTCAAAAGTTTATATTTAGTTAACGAATACAACTCAGTATCCCAAGCAGGGAAATTCAATGGTTCATCATCATATAAGACAAACTGGTTACCTCCAATACTTTCGCCACTATCCGTTTGTTTTGTTGCAGTAGCATCAATGATTTCACGACCATGTTCTAAATCAATTACAGATGTTAAAATTCCGCTTTTAGAAATCGTTGCCTTAACCTTTTTGTTAGATAAAACAAACACTCCTTCTTCTTCAACAACTGATGCAGGGTACCTGATCTCTGATTTATAGTTAATCTTAGTTACACCCAGATTATTGGCAACGGATATGATTAGGTCGTTCCCCTCTTTGACTGCGAAATCCTCGCTAATTGCATCAAACAAATCAGAATGTTCTTTTTGATTAATTCTCAATATTTCACTTCTAGACCATGGCAAGGTATTAAGGTAGTTCAATGACGATAATGTAAATTTACCATCATCCTTAATAATACTTAAAGCATTATTAATTAAATTATTGGCATTCTTTAAAACCTTTTCTAACATTGGCCAAACTTCTTCGTAGTATACCATACCAATACAACTACCAGGTAAAACATCATGGAACTGGCATAAACAGAGATCTTCCCATAACGCGGTTATTTCTGATTTTGGATATTTATAGTTATTGTTCGTAATCGAAACTAGCGTTGCTAGCCATTCTAAGTCGTGTAATTTAATTTCATTAATTCTCATTAACTTTTTAACATAAGCTTGGGTGGTATACGTTCCTCTATGGAATTCCAAGTAAATTTCGCCTGTCCATGAAGGTAAGTCTTTACCACCATTTGATCTTTCTAAGATATCGTCATAAAAGTCTTCAACTGTATTACCTAAATGAACAGTTGGCAATAATCCACTTGTATCGGACATTCCTCTGCATCTTCTTATTTTTTCAAACATTTCATCTGTTGGACCACCACCACCATCACCATGTCCAAATAATAATAATCCAGTTGGAACATCTCTTAAATTCTTGTGTTGTTCCAAAGACCTTTTGATGTCCCCAAAGTTTGCGCTAGCAGTATAAGTGTTTGCTGGTGGCATATGAACTAACACCTGTGACCTATCAATACCTATCCAATTGAATGTGCTTAATGGAAACTGGTTAATATTATTCCAAGATAACTTTTGGGTCAAAAAATTATTAATTCCAACCTGTTGACAAATCTGTGGGACTTGAGACGAATATCCAAAAGTGTCTGGCAACCAAAATATATTAGAGTATATTCCAAACTCATTGTATTGGAATCTTTGTCCTAATAGAAATTGACGAATCAACGATTCTCCATTTGGAAGATTTGTATCGTTTTCCACCCATGAACCACCAATAGGTAAAAATTGGTTAGTTGTGAACTTATCTTTAATCTGTTTTGAAATTTCAGGATGATATTCCTTTAGCCATTTGAACTGTTGCATTTGAGAGGCAACAAAAATATATTCGGGGTACTCCTCAGCAAGTCTCAATTGTGTGGTCCAAGATCTAACAATCTTCCTTTTGGTTTCTGCAAATGGCCACTCCCAAGCTGTGTCTATATGACAATTACCAACTCCAAAAACATCAATTCTAGAATCAGTAGCAAATACTTCATCTGAATCAATTTTATCACCAAGATAGCGTTTTGCCAATTTACGACATTCCCCGATTGAATCAACATTATCGGGATCAAAGGTATTCATAATGTCATTACATAACTGGTTTGCTTGCCACTTCTGCCATGAATTACCTGGAAATTCTCTTGCAGCGTCACCAATTATCCAGAAATCCCACATTAGCCTTCTTGCTTCTAAGTTGGGCAATACCAAATCACACTTACTTAATTGGAAGTATCTGTTAGGGTTGGGTGAGCCATCACTACCATTCCCAAACATTCCATTACATGACATTTCAACGTAGAACCTATGGACACCTTCCTTCCAGTACCGTTTTGGGATTCTAAATAGAGTTCTTTCATTACCACCTGTAAACGCTTGTAAAGGCAACCCCTTGTCATTACATATCATTGCCTCGTTATTGCTATCCCATTGAAATTCAATTGCCTCTGGTTTCTTACTCAACCATTCTGATGGAATTGACAATTCAACCTTGAACCAAAATGTCTTCCACGAGGGACCAAAACTATCTCCCTTATTGCTATCTTGCCATTTGACCTCATCCCAATTAATATCTTTAAACAAAGGTCTTTGAGTCTTTCCGTTTTTACCATCTGGTACCTTGTAGCTTTTTATATTAATATACTCTGTGTTAGTATCTACCCTATCGAAGTCATAGAATTTTGGCAAATTCAAGTCTCGATATTTACCTCCATCAATAAATTGTCTCAATCTATCCTGAAACAAATGATCAATTGGTTTGAAGTTAGGTTGTAGATTATGTTTTTCGTACTCTTTACTCATAATTCTTATATTTTATATTCTTCTTTTAAATGTAGAAATGTTAATAGTACTGCTTCATTCAGGGGTCTCGGTAGCCTTTTTATCTGATTATTGTGTGCACGCCTCTCCTATTGCTATACTTTAATACCACTTGAAACATGTGTTGCAATGTATTGCATGTAAGAGTTAGTAATAGTGGAGTATTATTCTTGTCAAGTAAAGATTATTACGGGGTATTAATAACAGGTTCTAACGGAATATGGAGAACTTTCGTTTTAGTGAAGGTTCTTGCAGACGATAAGATAACGAAGATAAGATAAGGCCAAAAAAATTCGATCTCTCTAAAATGATAGTACCAGGCTATCGAAAAGCTTACCGCTCATATATATACCAGATGTGTCTTTTAGGGCGGATAGATTCTCCAGGGAATCTTGTTTAGAGTCCATGAAGGATTTATTAAGAATGAGCGTACTCGTTGGTGAAATCGAAAAGAATAGTTTTTAACTTCGTGAATGCATAACAAAACCATTTATAATGGAATGCAGGATATACTTATATATCAAGAGGCAATAAAAATGAAAATTTTAGGGTTTAGTTCAATTAGCTTTCTCCGTGCATTTTCCCAGAATCGAATAAAATCCTTTTAAATCTTATCAATGAGAGGGACTATGTTTCAGATGTATTCAGAGATCCTCGTATTATAATTACCACTAAGCACTCAGATACCCTCGATTCAACCTTAAAACTTGAAAAATGAGCTTTTCTGTTCATTATAGGCATGGGGGCAAAAAATAATAGAATTAGCATACAGCGGTATGACTCTCTTTTCTCAAGTAATTTGCCTCCTGTAGCCCCTAATTTGTATCTACTTTAAAGACATACGTACATTATTATGCTTAAAGGTGTATCTTTATAATCTGCACACAATTCGTGAAAATCAGTTTATTACCCTATACAGACTAATTAGCGGCACCAACACCAGAATATCTTATCTATACTAAAGCATCTACTTATGTTATAAACATTTCTCCAACTTATTGGATCTTGACTTCCTTGTCTTCTTCGATATGTTCAACATGATCGTAATCGTTGATCGAAGCAGATTGGCTTGATGGCAACTTAGCAACAAATCCATTGATCAAACTAAATTCACTGGTGACGTTTCCGCCTAAAGATTGGATCTTCTCTTTGATTTGAGACTTGTCGCTATCGCTAGCGGATTCTTTTAATGTAATTATATATGATTTAAGGTCTGACATTTTTATAGAACTATAGAAAGAAGAGGATATCCCTAGAATCAAATGTCGAATTAAGTCCTTTAGTATATCAATTTATATGCAGTATGTAATTCTAATGATAAATAGATAAGCAATCTAGTAAGAACGGCAAAGATACACAGATATACTAAATCTGTTAGACACAATGAGGTATTATACGCCAATAGACCGATTTTTGAATAAGTTCAAGAGGAAAGGATTCTTTCTCTATTCATCAATCATATTATTGTCGACATTGTATGTTTTTTATTCAATTTCCCACTTACCAGATGTGCTGAAAATTGAGCCTGAGAATTCACCAAAAAGCAAGATACGTAAGATCAATCATCAAAAGAAGGACGGTGAAAGAAAGATTAAGACTGAAAGAAGAAAACGAGCAGAGATACGGGAGGGTCTAGTGGATGGTGTAGGTGTCCACCCGGCAAACCACTCGGTAAGCGAGATGAAGGCGAAAGTCCAACTTTAGATGACTAGCGAATTCAGAGCCTACAGTCTATATTTCCACGTAAAACTCGACATTTGGAGTCCGACGCCTAAAGATGTAACATTGGATTTCACCAGCAAGAAATTTGAGAACCGATAATTCAATTGTGAGAAGCGGTAGAGTCGGCCGTCCACAATCGGCGCCTTATTGGCTAATGGTGTGGCTACACTCTTTTTAGGGATCTATGTATTATATCAAAATTAAGTACTTTCTGCTTAGGGTTCACGAATCGTAGGGCTGTTGTAGTCTGTGTCACTTCCAGTCACATGTAATCATATCCGTACGCATGTATGGAGTACTTAGAATTGCTTCCGGGGATACTCTCTGAACGTCTCGATGTGGCATCCAATTTTCACGGACAAAATTGGCACGATTGCTGCAACAACTCTATTTATTGTTGCCAGTTATCCACCTAAATATTTGTTCCCGTTCGTCTACTGGAGCTACTGGTCTGAAATCCCATAACCAGTGAGGTATTGAACTTGCAGGGTACTTTGGGCTTGTCTAATAACTTGCAGGGTACTCTGTCATTTAGTACATAAGTGGCTATATCCCATCAAATTCACCAGTCCTCGATTAATTGTCTACAATGGTTGCATAATGTCTTCAATTGACTATCCAAATTGTCGATTATGACTTTTTTACATGGGTAATTCCGTATTAGTAATGAACCGTGTAGTCTAGCCGGTCATTTGGTGCAAGCTTTTGTGTACTTTTTTTCGAGCGGATTTTGGACATAATCATTGGCCATAATTGCTTTCAACGGTACTATAAAAGGACCTATAAACAAATTGCTATAGTTTAAAGTATATATTATAACTTATTATTAAATCAAATTATAAAAAATGGCTAAAGCAGGTATGTATATATAGTATAGGTAAATTGGTTAGATACTACGCAATCAATTGATGTATTGGGTAATGAGCAATATAATCGATCGATTTGTTACTTGAACAATTGAGTCAATTGTTATTCAATTTTGACTAATTGATAGAATATTTGCTCATCGTCCGAAATAAGTATCTGACAGTTGATTATTTGCTCGTATTCAGTCGTAGAAAGAAGTATTAAGGGTGCATACTAACAACAATTCAGTTGCTGTATTAAGAGGTGATTCTAAGGTTAACGGTGTCGTTAACTTCGAACAATCGTCAGAGTCTGACCCAACTACTATTACATGGGAGATTTCAGGTAATGATGCTAATGCTTTAAGAGGTTTCCACGTCCACACATTTGGTGATAACACCAACGGTTGTACGTCTGCTGGTCCTCACTTCAACCCATTCACGAAGGAACACGGTGCTCCAGAAGACGATAACAGACATGTCGGTGACTTAGGTAACGTGACAACAGATGCTTCTGGTGTTGCTAAGGGTTCTAAGCAAGACTTATTCGTCAAGTTAATCGGTCAAAATTCCATTTTAGGTAGAACTGTTGTTATTCACGCCGGTACCGATGATTTAGGTAAGGGTGGTAATGCTGAATCTAAGAAGACCGGTAACGCTGGTGGTAGACCAGCCTGTGGTGTCATTGGTCTTTCCGAATAGATTCGTTGATCGTGGTACTTACTCTGGTAAAAATATATATCTAAATGTATGACGTTGTTTTATATATATAATGTTGCACGTATATTTGTAAGAGTTTAAGCTAGCGACCCGCAGCTTGCTGGTTTTTCGAGTATAGTAGGTAATGTAGATGATCAGCGACTTTAAACAGAATTCAGTAAGGACTCTGTCATTGAACACCCGAGGCTCTTATCTAAATTATTTCTAGCTAAAAGAGCACTTGAGTTAAATATTAGTTCCGAGAATAGCCAGTTATCAATTAATGAACCAATTCCTCTGGTTTTTACGTGTGGGTATACTACAAAACAAAAGGATACGTTTTAGAACTTTCATCACTCATTTCTACGATTTTCCTTACTTCAGTAAGATCTATTTCATCGTATCTATTTGATGATTCCTTCCATATACACCTTTCCCTTTCCTTCATTAATAATTTGTAATTTATAAGAACCCTCCCCCTCGATACACCCTAAGGTTACTCTATCATTTAAAAGCCATGGTTCGATATTCTTATAGGTGAATTTCTTGATCATGAAGTCAGGATGCAACTTTTGAAACCAATATAATAGAAGAGTAACCATAAATGGACCTTGTACTATTATATCTGGTAGGTTTTCCTTCTCTCGACAATAATTTCCATCGTAATGAATCTTATGACAATTATATGTCAAATAACTGTATCGTATAATGTCATTATATGATAATTGGATATTTAGTGTATCGTTAAATTTATGGAAACTAGCTTGATTCGTTACCGGGTGATATAAATCGTTTTTATATATCAAAGTTCTATTTTCAACGAAGTTAAGACTTTGTGCATTATTAAACTCCCTATTAATATTGACAAACGTTGCATCTCCAAGAGTCTTAACTGTATGAACATGTTCTGTACATTTTAAATATTCATTCAACAATGGCGACCTATAAAATTCAATATTTCCTTTTACCCACATTCTTCTTCTATAGGCCTGTTTGTTTTCTATCATTGGAGCCTGATAATTGTCATACCCATCAGATCCAAGGGCCACATTAGGTTGATTATTATACAAGAAGTGGAAGCCAATGGGCAAGTGGCTCTTATCAAAGCCTAATTTTTTAGATTGAAAATTTTTTGGAAATATATCATTTAAAAGTAGCAACAAGTTATTAGAAGCTATAGTAGAGCATGTATCTTCAAATATCCAAGTTTTCAGTTTAATATACCTAGACCATTGGTCTAAACTTATTTTGCTTAAACCCATGATATTGTGAGTTAGGTCAAAAATATCTCATCTCTCATCACCAAAAAAATTATTTTCTTAGTAAATTTGTTTTACTATTAGCTCTTTTTGTTTCACAAGTAATAATCAACATGAGTACCAGTGAAGCGTTGAAGAATATAAAGAATAAGCAGAAGAGGCTGAAGTTGTTTGCTGATTTGAAACAAGAAAAAATCAAGGCCCGTCACAAATTAAGAAATGAAAGAGCCAAGGAGGAAAGATCTAATCCTGAATTAAAGGAAGAAAGATTAGCTGCAAATATACCAGAGACTATTGAAAGTAAGAGAGTGTTTGACGAAACTATCACACAAGAAGTAGAAGGGGAAGACGAATTTGATCAATATTTCGCTAGTTCACAGGAACCTAAAATTTTACTCACCACCAACGCAAACGCTAAAAAACCGGCTTATGAATTTGCAGATCTCTTGATGGATTTCTTACCCAATGTGACATTTGTCAAACGTAAAAGAGAATTCAGCATGCAAGATATGGCCAAATTTTGTAAAAATAGAGAATACACCGACCTTGTGGTTATAAACGAAGATAAAAAGGTGGTAACTGGTTTAACATTCATTCATTTACCAGAAGGCCCTACATTTTACTTCTCAGTTACCTCGTTAACAGAAGGAAAGAAGATCGCTGGCCATGGTAGGGCTACCGATCACATACCTGAATTGATATTGAATAATTTTAATACCAGGTTAGGTAAGACTGTTGGTAGATTATTTCAATCATTGTTTCCTCATAAACCTGAATTCCAAGGTAGACAAGTCATAACATTACATAACCAAAGAGATTATATCTTCTTCAGGAGACATAGATACATATTCCGTAATGAGGAGAAGGTGGGTTTACAGGAATTAGGTCCCCAGTTCACTCTCAAATTAAGAAGATTACAAAAGGGTATTAAGGATGATGTCGAATGGGAACACAGACCTGATATGGAACGTGATAAGAGAAAGTTCTACTTGTAATCTATATATCTTTATATCGACATATACTTAATTATCAAAATTTATCGTGTATTATATTAGTAGGCTATACGCAGGATGTCTGATGTTATAAGGATTTACTAGAACA
>JAMYHY010000179.1:0-12625 GCA_024586305.1 Debaryomyces sp. S3305
TCTACTGAGCTCCGTATCTTGCTCAGGAGTAATAATAGGAGTTTGGGAATCATGAGCTTGCATAAATGAAACTGCTACATCAGCATATTTGGTACTGACTATAGCGTCTTCGTCGCTGTGGTTAAGCACATTTACAGAAGAAGCTGCAGAAAAATTCACGAAGTTCTTCATATATGAATTGTTGAGGTGTAGGGATGTTATTTGATTCGGAGATTGTTGTACAGGACATCAATTGAAGCATCAAATAACCAGTATCTAATTCTCTTCCAAAAATGACAGAAATAGATTATAATCGAAGTCATAATCAATAAAATTCTTGAAAGTGTCATAATTGTCGGCGTCTAGAAATTTATCAATCTCTTCAATAAAATCACTATTAACTGAGAGAAGACTATCTTGAAAAAGTGTTGGATACGTATTTTGAATAAAATCCAAGCTAAATTGAAGGCAAACTCCAACTTTATAAGTGATGAAATATTTAGCATGAAGCTGAATGCATTTTTGATACAAATCTTTATATTTTATAACAATATTTTTTACGGAAATCGTATTATCCATAATATCTATATTTGCCCATGACCTTATGTCAAAATCAGATGATTCAAAGCTTTTAACTGCAGTAGATAAATTATATTCTCCGTCAAGAGAGCGACATAATAAGCATATCATAGGAGGTATTACCTTTGCTAAGGATGACCAAATGCTAGTACCAATTAACTTTTCAAACTCGATTCCAAAGAATAAGGTTGTATCTTTTGTGAAATAATCACCTAAAAGAGATAAAATCATTCCTTTTTCAAGAGCCAAATGTAGAAAATGAGCCTTACAATAACCCGAGGATATTTCATCATTCCAGACTAAAAACAAAAAGTAATATAGCATGAAGGATTTATAATAGAGATCTATTCTCATAATAAATTCCACAACTCCATAACTTTTATGGCTATTCGTGAAACCTATGTCAGAATTTATCAATTCCTGAAAATTATACATCTCTCTGTATAATAATTTATCAAAATCATCCAAAATAGTTGAAACATGAAGTAAACTAATCTCTTGTTTTCTATTGTTCATTAACAAGACCACTTTTTTTATTATTGATACACCCAAAAGTTTTAGCCTGAGTTGTCTTATAATAAATTCCTCTTCAACTTCGAACACAGTGCCTCCCTCTTCCAAACCTTTAGAGAATTCTTCGGTATCAAACTCAGAAATTGAAGGTTGTATACCAAAATTAAATGAATTAAAACTATCATCATAAAGAAGTTGAAGCCAAATTTTCCTTCGTATATATAATTCTTGTTTTGAAATAAACAGATTCACCCTTATGTTCAAGGAAAGTCCTTGAATTACTGACATATCAATAGCAATACCTAATAATACCCTCGTATCTGATGATTCACTATCATCCTCAGGACAGATTGTCTTATACGTTCGTAAAAGTAAAATTGCTTGAATTATATCTAGATTAATTCTTCCAGATCCTTCTGGGGATAAAAGTAACATTTTGGAATATTCAATGTAAGAAGACGGTATAGTAATTTTGGGTTCAGTGGGATCACTTTCTGAGGACAAAGTCAAGGCTGCAAATCTCAACATAATCAACAATGCTGATAGTATTCCACATTTAATTGGCAGTATATTCTCCAGAGAATAGCCTCTATCCTCCGATAAGGGAGAAATATTTTTCATAAAAACGTCTTTATCGAGAAATGGAGCTAATGGATAACATACTTGAAAGAATCGCTCGACCAAATAAATCAAAGTTTCATACGGTGGTAAACATGGCATTTCTAGCTGCATGGGTTCTGGAATACGGGAACAATCTTCTGTAACTGGAACTATACGATTATGGTTTGAAACGCTAGCGTCTAGATCATTGCCACCTGTTTCCAAGACTTTCTCTTCTTGAAGTTCTGCGTATTTCGCAAGAACTTTAATACCATACTGGTCATTCATTAAAAGGCTTAGGTAACTTGTAGGCCCGTAATATGTCAATCTTAAATTCTTCAAGAGAAGGCTATGAAAATTGGACATATTGACCTTTAATTTCTGATCTTCTAGTCCATTACGCACACATTGTTCTATGGTTGTGTTCCTTCTCATCTCATCCAAGGCAGCCTTTTGATTACCGACCATATTCTCTAAAGAACTTACTGTCGTTTTCAAAATCCCTAATTCTTTTCTCAATTGTGCATTCCCCGGCTCATATACCATCAATTCTCTTTGCCAAGGGTTAGAATCATATTTACAGGTTACTGTTTCTCCTTTTTCCAAGCATGAGCTACAATACGGGAGCTGACGATCACATTTAATTTTACGCTTTCTGCATCTTCCACAAGAGTAGGAGAACTTAGTTCTGCTGTTAAATTCACAATTAGAACGATTCATTTTAGAAATGTTTATCACTATTTCATAAGATTCGAATTTTGGTCTCTAATTAAATTTAGTCTTTGATCCAGATCCGTGAATATTTGATCTGATTATGTGATCAAGTTTTTACCGGAGCATTCGTTAAATATGATAAAGCTAATTACAACAGGTTGTGCCCGGATCAGTCTTAAGTTTATTCTTAGAAAAGAATTTTGAAATATTTTGTCCGATTGGCTCGCACTTTATGTGAATTCAACACGCAAAAACGAAATTGATCTAATTAGAAAATCGTATGTAAGCTATTTGTAACATTTCTCAATACGCAACTAATTTCTACTTGACGGCTATAAGCCGCATAGTATATAAGCCGCATTGATTGCTGCATACTTACTAGAGGCAAAATCCATAATATATTAAATTCAAGACTACATAAATATGGGATGGCTTCACCGCAAAAATATCTAACTTACTATTTATTTCAAACAAAAAAAAAACAGAAAATTGTCCAAGAAATTTTATAAACATGTCTTTTCTTGGTCACTATACAACTGAAACAGTAACTTATCCGTCTCATGGTGAGAATATTGCTGGGGTATTATATCGTCCAAACAATGTATCTAACCCACCTGCCGTTGTAATCATTGGTCCTTATTCCTTTGTTAAGGAACAGGCTCCAATGCAATATGGTACCCGTCTTGCAAATCAAGGATATGCTGCGTTGATTTTTGATCCTCGTACCGTTGGTGAAAGCACTGGTGAACCAAGAAGACTAGAGAATCCTAAAATGAAGAACGAAGATGCAATTGCTGGTATCGATTATCTTGTCCAAAGAGGTGATATTGATAAAGCAAAAATTTTTCTTGTTGGCGTTTGTCAAGGAGGACCTGAATCTTTGGATATCGCTTCATACGATGATAGAGTTGCGGGCGTAGCATCTGTTTCAGGCTACTACCGTGACCTTGAAACAGATATTTATATGATTTGTGCTGGTTGTGTTGATTGGAAACCAGGTGCTGATGTCGCAACAATGAAGATGCCTACTCCAGAACAAGGGAAAGTACTTTACGACGCCCGAATTGAGAGAGCAAAAAAGGCTCGAGAGCTTTACGACACAACTGGGGAGGTTGTCTACCAGCCTTTGGTTGATCCAAAAGTTGCAGATCCTAACACTGGATCTTTAGCAGGGTTACCGGGTCCAGTTATTTGGTCGTGGTATGGACCATGGACTTTGAAGAAATTCGATAACCGGTATGCAATCATGAGCGACTTGGATCATTTTAGCTATTCTACTGTTGAGAGTGTTGCGAGGCTCACCAAACCCGCTTTAATTATCCATGGCGATAATTGTATGAACCATGCTGCAGCAAGAAGACATTTTGATTCTATCCCAACTGATAGAAAGAAACTTATATGGAATGATAAGTCCCATTTTCAACATTATGATCAGCCAGATGTTGTGGATCAGGATGTTGGTGAAATTGCTGCTTGGTTCCAAATAATCTAAATAGAGAAGCTTGACATGTCATGTGATCATACCGTTCAATCCTGAGCAAACGCTTACGTATAAATAGCTGCTAATATTCCAAGCAATTTAAAGAATGTTTGGTTGAACTTAGGATTAAATGAAATAAGATCTCAAGCATAGTACTATGGTATGAAGAAAGGTATAAATGATTATCCAAAACAAATATTGTAGAATTGTGGCGCGAGAAGGTATAAATGTAACTGACTTTTTCAGATACTTTGAAAATGTGATACATAGTCAACGCCCTGTAATGATAGAAAGTTGATATGGATGACGTTATAAATGTTTCTGGCTTAAGTGACTAATAAAACTCTTGAAATCATCAAAAAAAAACTCCTGAAAATACCTTTATCAAGGATACTTTCTGCGTTTATTATATCATCTTCAATAAATAAACTATCGAGATCCATTTCAGCTAATTGTATTAATAAAGGGCCCATGAAATACGTCTTTGATCCAGCATAAATTATGGTTATCAAAACGACAGAAAATTAGCAAAAAAGGTTTTTGCGCTGCTTACTTCCTTCCATGGCCAAACTGATAAATAAAATTTGATTACTATCCCCTGCACTTGGAGATTGCGCGTTTTTCCCATAGTTAAGGTACACACCCGTTTGGGTGCAATGTCGTAAATGTTTGTAAACTGGAAAAAAAGAGAAAATGAAATTTTATTACGTTATCGAAGAATTTTAGTAAAGCACATAATTGCACATTAGGAACGTAGTCGTTTATGGTTGTTCGCTCTGTTGAAAGATTTTATCTATCTTATTTGATGCTGAGCTTCCACTTAAATATTTTCAAATACACTTGTGCTTTTCATATTGTAACCATTCAATGCCACAACATATGAATTTCAAACTTGAGACTCGAAAAGCCTAAATCAAGAATTAACGTGTGCAACCTACACCTATATAGTGAAATGCAACTTCGTAAATGCGAATGTAAAATCAGCGGTTTTAATTTTTTGTCATATGACACAACTATAACTTGCAAATTGTTGTTTTTGATGTGTTTTATATAGTAGTCCCCTTAGAATTCAGCATATTAAAATTGTTTAAAAACGTATACGTCTTCTTCCATCCTCCTGATATCCTCCGCGATGTTACTAATTTGTTAATCTTGGTCCCTTCGCGATATCGACCAGCTCGTGCATTGAATTATGTAACACTGCATAAGAAAGGAATTCGACGAAAGTGGCGGGGTATGAGCAGCAGCAGCAACCAGATATCAACGGAGTCGATATTGGGAGTGATGCCATAGCCGCAGTTATCTTGGATGAAGACGGCGAAGACAACAAAAAAACCCCAGAGAAGTATTTGGAGGCCACGAATACAACAATATCGTCCTCGCAGCTGCAAACAGTTGCGGAGTCTTTGGCAAGTTTGTACTATCCTCTCACATACCATATTAAAAAAAAACCCATGCCAAAAATAAGGCGGTCTTCCTTAAGTTTATCAAAAAAAAAAAAGCAAAAATAAAAATTTGAACTATTTCATACCCAAACATGCTGCTATTTTCCGCTACTATTTTTGCTCTTATAACAGCTATTTTTTATTATCTTCGCATAACATTTTTTCAATTTTCAAAAATCTCGGGGTTCGGTTCCCGTTGGCCCAAAAAAGCATGACCACAATTTTCAAAAAATAAAATTATAAAGTTAAAGTTGAATTTAACTTACAATTTAATATTTTATATCTTTTATTATTTACTTACTGTATTAGAACATGTTAATAAATCATCATATTTTTCATTTAAGTCAGTTCCTACGTCCACAGCGTAAAAGTGTTCATTATTAAAAGGGACTAACATTTTATTTTTATTTGTTTTTATACCTTTTTCTTTTGCTTGTTTTATAATTTCTTCATTAGCATGTTTGAAACTACTTTCTATATTGGTTCCAGTAAAAAGACATTTTAGAATTTCTATCATCAAATTCAAAACCATTCTTTTCTAAAATAGATTTTTTATCAATTTCAGTCACACCATCTCTTAAAGATACAATATCCTTATATCTATTTTTCTGAATATTTTCTAAATTTGATTGTATTTTAGAAATAAATTTTTGTTTATTTTCATCACTCATTTTATCAATCAATGTTAAAGATTCGTCATGAACTTTGTTTAAAATTTGGCTTAACGAAGGTTTATCTTCAGATTTATAATTATACATTCTGTTAGTTTGTATACCATTTTTAAATTTATAGTTTGCACCTTTAATACCTTTTTTCAATAAACATAGTTTATTGAATTAGAATTTGATTATAATATATATTTAGAAAAATAAAATTTTATGAAACATTTTTACAAATATTTCTAGAATTTAATTTTTTATTTTTTATTATTTTTACAGGATTTAAAAAACTATTTACTTCGTTAAAATGCCCCCAATTTTTTATATTTTAAATTCTACACCATCTTGAACATAATAGTCTATCATATCATTTATATTTAAGTCACCTAAACTAGTCATATCTAATAAGGCACATAAATCTTCAAAAGAACAATATGTATATTCATTAAGTGGTCTGCTAAAACTATTTAACCTTATTTTATCTTCTAAAATTACATATATTTCATTAAAATAATTTTTATAATTTTTTGTATTAAAATCTTTTAAAATATCTTTTTCACTGTCTACTGTAACATATTCTACTAGATCAAAAATTTTGGAATTTTCATTAATAGTGTCGTAAAAGAAATACGGGATAAAATCGGATAATTTTTTACCTGTAAAGGTATAACATAATAAAGATCTCATTTATAATGTAAAAACTTATCACATAAATCAAAAATTAAATTATGAAACTAAAACTAAGTTTAATTTCTAATTTTTATTTTTTATTTATTTTATATTTTTAATTTTTTCAAATCATAAAGTTCCGGATCTATAGGAATTTGATCCATAGGATACTCAAAAATGTTATTAATTTGATTTCCTGTAGGTAATTTCATATATTTATGGCCACGACAACGACAATAATGAAGAAGAAGAAGAAGAAGAACTTGTGTCGTCAAAAGAAAATGCGTTTGTGGTGTATCTCGGTACCTAGAGGCTAAGTACCCGACCAAGCAGTATTACTGGTCGTTGAGCGGAATATGCTATGTGGCCAAGACGTGCATTTTGTTGGATATCATCAAACGGGATCACACTTGCCGCGTACCTCTTCGAGAGGCTGAGGATCCGTCTATTGTGGACACCGGTCTGTACCGTATTTTGGTCCAGGTGCGCACCCATTATACGTACCTCGGGCTATCTTTGG
Source organism: Debaryomyces sp. S3305 (assembly GCA_024586305.1). NCBI lineage: Eukaryota > Fungi > Ascomycota > Pichiomycetes > Serinales > Debaryomycetaceae > Debaryomyces > Debaryomyces sp. S3305. Next base: position 7,159 of record JAMYHY010000179.1, read on the forward strand.
CTCGAAGCGAGGGTAATCTCTTTCACCTCAACTTTTACACGGGAGACATCTTCAACCGTGACAACGTGGTTGTGAGCCACAAGATATTCGGTCGGCTGTACGATCTTGCACAAGGGATCATTCGAAATGTGTCGGACGGTAAAGAATTAGACTACTCAGTTGACAACGCCCGGATGGTATGGTTTCGTTTACTGAATGCGTGAGAGTACCGCTGTATTCGCAATACAAGTACTGCGTGCTTATGATCCATAACAACAACATTGACCTGTTCCGGAAGGAGAATTCCAGGGTGTTGATTAGCTTCATCACGCTCCTCCATATCCTGTGCTTGCCGGCACGGTCAACAGAGATACCGATTATCGCTGGAGGGCACATCCAAGATGTATCGGGATGTGTACTTCCTTGGCCCCACTTTTGGGTTTTGCTATAACTATAACAAATCGGCCAATTCCAAAGACACCATCACCCGGGAAATCGGTCCTGAGTTGTCGTCATTGTTTTTATGATATGTACTCGTCTTCAGACGATTGTAAATGGAGCCGTCGCGTGTGGAGAACAGTGCCAAGTTGTACCAGTTTGCTGCAACGCTGCCGGACAAGATTCGGAGAGGAGTACTGTATTAGTTCACGTACGGCATGAATAACCAGCGCGATTATAAGTTTTGCGAGGTGCGCCAGATCCTCAAGCGATGCATCGAGTTCCATTACACCAAAGGTGTCAGTGTGGATCTCGAAATTAACCGTCTGGCTTACGAGACCATTACACGGACTCTGGGCCATTCGGTGGCCACGTTCACGGAGCATTATGGGACGATTGCCAATTATCCGCCATCCGTCAACGCCGCACATGTGCTCCGGTCCCGTCATTTGGGCCAGGTCTGGCACCGGCTGGGATTGCGTCGGAAGTTTATCAGTTTTGAGGAATGTATAGTTGATCCTGTACCTGATCCAGCGCCTGATTCTGTTGTTGATGCGGATGCGGAATCCTGTTTATGCAGATGACGAAGTTGATTCTATTTCGGATATGCTTGGGATCCGAGCTGGTATAGCGGAGCGTTGATTTTTGTGTCGCCTGATAAAGCAATATTTTCAAGTTTAAGCAGTTTGAAGTGGGAATGAAGCGATGAAGTCGTGAAGTGTTAGAAGCGAATGAAAGCTGGGGTCATAGCGTAAATTGAATGAGAGAATGTGGAGTTATTGAATTAGGAAGTAGGAAAATGATTAATCCGTTTAATTGTTTGTTGGTTAGCGGAGAGGCGATGAGCTGGGGATAATATGGATGTTGGAGCTTTGAGTTGGTTTCGATAAAGATGTTGGCTTTATCGAGTAGTGAAGAGGATGATTATTTCAGATAGAAAGGGCGTTGTCGTATCTATTGCGTGAATTTATGCCTTTAGATTGGAATGCGATTATGAAGGGTAATCTATAGAATATTGAAGAGCGATATGGAGGGCGATATGAAGGCCCTGGGAAGATTAGTTATTTGATTGAAGCCGGGATATCGGTAGTGGATAGTTAAATAAGGTATATAGTCCGGTTGATTTAGTATATATTTAGGGCGTTTTAAGAAAATTATATAAGGAGCTAAAATGAAAAAGCTGGTAGAAAGATGGCGTTATGGAGAGGGCGTCGTGAAGAAGGTGTTATGAAGAGGTGCGTACGTATGAAATTGAGGAGTTTTTGAGGAGAGATTGCGTAATAGGTGGGATAAGGTGAGTGTAAATTGATTGAATTGTGATGATATGGGTTGGGTTTGAGATGTAATGGTTGTTAGAATGAAAAGAGAAGAGGAGGGAGAATAAGGGATTTAAATGAGTTCGGGCGTTGGGATGGATTAATAAAGTGGTAAGGAGATAGTAGAGTGGCGTCAAAATATGGAATAGGTAAATAAATAAAAGAAAAAAAAAAGAGGAGAAGGTATATAGTTATTATTTGCGTTATTATTTGCGTTAAATGAAATTGGAAGTGGATAATAGATTTTGAATTTGGTAAAGTTTATATATAGTAGAATAAGGGTTGAGAATTGTGATTTTATGAAAGGAGAGGTAAATAGCGTAAAATGAAGTATTTTGTCGGTATGATGAGATTGAGAAAGAAGTAAATGAAGGATGAAAGGAGATATTGATAAAGGTTAAAGTAATATGCTTTGGTGAATGGTGAGTTTATAGTTAGAGTAATAAGTCGTGATTTGGAAGGTTGAATTGGTAAAGTTTAGGCGATATTTCAGGAGGAGAAAAGGAAGTCGGGGTGGTATAGATTGAGAATGAAGTAAATAATGAGATTAATATTGAAGAGAGTGATAATATTAAGTGATATAAAGGAGTTATGTTGAAATATAGAAATGTATTGAAAAAGAAGTAAAATAACAAGATTGGGGATGAATGTGGCGATAAAATATTTAAATTAAGAGTTGAAGAAGTAATATAATTTGTGGAGAAAATTTAAATGAAAAATTGAGGTTTAAGGTTTATTGGATTGATAATATTTAGGAAATTTTAAAGGGCTGGAAGTAGAGTTGGTAAATTTTGAGATAAGATTTAGAGGATTAGGATAAGGAAAGGAAGTTAAGGAAGGGTGGGAATGAGTTAAAAAGTGGAGATAGAGGTTAAATAATGAAAGGTTGGAAATGAATAGAGGCGATGTTCATAGTTGGGTGGATTAAAGGCGGATTGTAATAATAAAATTAATTAGAGTAAAAGATTGAAGTTTAGCGTTGTATCGAAATATAAAATGAAATTGAAAGAGGGGAGTTGAGATGGCGGTGCGGAGGAATTTTTAAATTTAAGAATTGATTAAAAGAAGTGTAGATTGTTTGGAATGGAGTGGGGATATGGATTTTGAAAAGGTTTGTTGTAAAAGTGGTTGATAATATTTAGGTTTGAGGGTTGGAGAGTGTATTGAGGAGTTTGAGATGAATTTATAATGAAAAGAATAGGAAAATGTAGTATGATAGAAGGGTCGGGGCTGGTATGAGTTAAGAAGAAGTGTAGGGATGTTGAGGTGTAGGCAAAGTATATTGTTCTGTATTATATTTAAGAGCAGCTCTTTATATCTATAAACCTAACCCCATATACCTAAAGGATGCTTATCAAGTGATACTAATTTTTTTATTCTCCGTACTAAAAATCCTACGCAAACTGGACCAAGAAATGTACAAAGAACAATAGCCCATGTGACAATAATATAAATATCAGATGAGCCTTCCTTCGGCTCACTATTAGGAGAAAACACACCTTTCGCTTCGGCCAATGAAGATATTAAAAATCCTATTTCACCTCTGGCAACCATTGCTAAACCAAGCATTGATGTAGGATATAAATTTTGTATAGAAAATTTATTTTTTTCATCTTTAAAGCGAATGAGCCATAATCCGCAAGCGAATTTCGAAACTATCATTACTAATGCATAAATAAAACCTTTCCAAATCAATCTTCCTATAAACATTTGAGTTATAGGTATAGAAAACCCGATCGAAGCAAAAAAAAATGGTTGCAATATTTTGTTCATGACTTGGGAGTAAAATTCGTCAAACACTTCAGATCCAGTAAAAATTAGTTCTTGATCGTAATTTTCAAATTTCTCTTTTCCGTTAATATCATTAGAGAATTCGGTGATTGGCGATTCTAAATTATTGGTCATACTGCCTTGATTAGAATTAAATTTCTCCTCTTTAGCCTCACTTTCAAATTCTACACTTATTATCGTTTCGTCTAACCACGAAAGTGCTGCACCAAAAACATATGCAGCCGTCAAATTTGAAGCTCCAGCATATGTTGCTCCAGTAATTAGACCAATTAGTGCAATAGTATGTAACACAAAATAATACTTTTTTGTCTTTAATAATATTCTCAAGATTCTTGGAAATGTTCTTTTTTGTTTTCTAAACCATAATGCAAACGGAAGCATAAAAAATTTAGCAACTACCCCAACTATAACTATAAGCGCTATTGAAACAAATACGGGACGTATAACGCTGATTGCATTAAATGATCCATCACCCAAATTTGAAATTATTTTGATCATTACTAATCCAAAAATATCATCTAGTACAGCAGCACTAGTCAATATAATGCCAACTCTACTTTGCTTGAACCCAGATGTTAGTAAGACAGTAAAAGATGCACCTAAACTAGTGGAGCTTAGTGCAGCACCAGCTGCAAACGCAGCTACTGGTGTAGCGTTGGAATAGCCTATTATTGAAAAACTGAGTGCAATAGGAAGACTAACACCAGTGAAAGCAACCAAAAGTGCTATATGAATATTGGCTTTCAAAACGTTGAAAGAGGTAGACAATCCTCCTTCGTATACCATCAAGAGTAATCCAATGTACCCCAATTCCATAATACTTTCTTGGGAATGTTTGCTGAGCCAATTTGTACCAGGTACTCCATAGCAAACGCCTAGAAGAATCTGCCCAACTAGTCCACAAAATAAAAATTTATTAAGAATGTAATTCAAACCATTAAGAAAAAGCAAAAATGAAGAATATATAAGTAACGTTATAGCACCTGGTTCTTCGAATGGGAGATACGTTGGTGCCATATCTGATGGCTGAAGAAAACCAGAAAAGAATTTTTTCGAGAAATGGGAAAATAGCCGATACAAAACATTGTACACAGTCCACCAACACAAAAACAATTTATGAGCATTCACAACCAGCAAAGGATAATAAGGGGGTAATACGTATTTTCACAACTAGATACTCTCGTTTAATTGGAGTAAGATTATCTGCTACACGGTACTAATCAACTATGTTACATGGATTATGATTGAATCAAAAGTATTGAAGGAACATCGTCTATGATCATTGCACCTTGTTTTCATCAAAATATAAAATCATCTAATATGTATTAAAGTCTCAGCATTTTTCCCATAATCTCCTTAAATATAATGCGCTGTTTCTGTATGTTTCCATCATCCATAATTCTCGGCGGGTTGGCTTATGCAGCCAATATTGCATTTCTGTGCGTTTTGAAAATCCATTTATTGAGCATGAGAACTGCTCGCTTTATTTCTCGTTTAGATAGTAAAAATCGTTCTGGATCCAAATAGTTTCTAATTAATGCATATATTGGAGGAGGCATATCTAGGTTAGTACATTTGAATTTTAGCGATGAATTATATAACAATCTGACGATATTTGAAAGAGCGAAATGATTACAGCATAAGGCGAAAACGCAACACAAAACGAGATCACATGGTTTCGATTACCATAATCATCCTATATAAATTATTAGCATTGAAGCACATATAGACTATATATGAGGCTATTATTACAGTGTTACCATTTTAAAAGATGGCCATTCGACATCTCTCAATTTCAGCTTAAAACTATTACTTTATAAATTTCTAAAATTCAAGTCCCTCTAGTCATAGACAAGATATAAATTTATAAAATATAAAATATGACAATATTATTTGTTATTTTTTCAGGATTAACATCTATAACTTCAAGATTAGTTAATTCA